>JABUQX010147481.1:0-14989 GCA_015478945.1 Trachelipus rathkii
CAGCCTTCTTGACTGCCTACCTAGGCGGCCTTCTTGGCTGCCTACCTAGGCGGTCTTTGTAACTGCCTACCTAAGCGGCTTCTTTTACTGCTATCTATTCTTCTTGACTTCCTACCTAGGCAGCCTTCTTGACTATATACCTAGGCAGCCTTCTTGAATGCCTACCTAGGCAGCCTTCTTGACTGCCTACCTTGGCAGCCTTCTTGACTGCCTGACCTAGGCAGCCTGCTTTTACTGCTTTCGCACCTAGGCAGCCTTCTTAATTTCCTACCTTGGCAGCCTTCTTGACTGCCTAGCCTTCTTGACTGCCTACCTAGGCATCCTTCTTGACTGCCTACCTAGGCATCCTTCTTGACTGCCTACCTAGGCAACCTTCTTGACTGCCTACCTAGGCAGCCTTCTTGACTGCCTGCCTAGGCAGCCTTCTTGACTGCCTACCTAGGCAGCCTTCTTGACTGCCTACCTAGGCAGTCTTCTTAACTGCCTACCTAGGCAGCCTTCTTGACTGCCTACCTAGGCAGCCTTCTTAACTGCCTACCTAGGCAGCCTTCTTGACTCTCCCTGCCTAGGCGGCCATCTTGACTATATACCTAGGCGGCCCAGCACTTCTTGACTGCCTACCTAGGCAGCCTTCTTGACTGCCTACCTTGGCAGCCTTCTTGACTGCCTGCCTAGGCAGCCTTATTGACTGCCTACCTAGGCAGCCTTCTTGACTGCCTACCTAGGCAGTCTTCTTAACTACCTACCTAGGCAGCCTTCTTGACTGCCTACCTAGGCAGCCTTCTTAACTGCCTACATAGGCAGCTTTCTTAACTGCCTACCTAGGCAGCCTTCTTGACTGCCTACCTAGGCAGCCTTCTTGACTATATACCTAGGCAGCCTTCTTGAATGCCTACCTAGGCAGCCTTCTTGACTGCCTACCTTGGCAGCCTTCTTGACTGCCTGACTAGGCAGCCTTCTTGACTGCCTACCTAGGCAGCCTTCTTGACTGCCTACCTAGGCAGCCTTCTTGATTGCCTACCTAGGCAGCCTTCTTGACTGCCTACCTAGGCAGCCTTCTTGACTGCCTACCTAGGCAGCCTTCTTGACTGCCTACCTAGGAAGCCTTCTTGACTGCCTACCTAGGCAGCCTTCTTGACTGCCTGCCTAGGCAGCCTTCTTGACTGCCTACCTAGGCAGCCTTCTTAACTGCCTACCTAGGCAGCCTTCTTGACTGCCTGCCTAGGCAGCCTTCTTGACTGCCTGCCTAGGCAGCCTTCTTGACTGCCTACCTAGGCAGCCTTCTTAACTGCCTACCTAGGCAGCCTTCTTGACTGCCTACCTAGGCAGTCTTCTTAACTGCCTACCTAGGCAGCCTTCTTTACTGCCTACCCAGGCAGCCTTTTTGACTGCCTACCTAATCAGCCTTCTTAACTGCCTACCTAGGCAGCCTTCTTGACTGCCTACCAAGGCTGTCTTCCTAACTGCCTACCTGGGACCTTCTTGACTGCCTACCTAGGCAGCCTTCTTGACTACCTACCTAGGCAGCCTTCTTGACTGCCTACCTAGGCAGTCTTCTTAACTGCCTACCTAGGCAGCCTTCTTGACTGCCTACCAAATCAGCCTTCTTAACTGCCTACCTAGGCAGCCTTCTTGACTGCCTACCTAGGCAGTCTTCTTAACTGCCTACCTAGGCAGGCTTCTTGACTGCCTGCCTAGGCTGCGCTTCTTGGCTTTGCCTACAAAGGCGGCCTTCTTGACTTTGCCTGTCTGGGCGGTCTTCTTGCTTTGCCTACCTAGGCGGCCTTCTTGACTGCCTACCTAGGCGGCCTTCTTGACTGCTTGCTTAGGCGGTCTTCTTGGCTTTGCCTACCTAGGCGGCCTTCTTGACTGCCTACCTAAGCAGCCTTCTTGACTGCCTACTAGGTAGCGCAGTGAGAACTGCCTACCTAGGCAGCCTTCTTGACTACCTGCCTAGGCAGCCTTCTTGACTGCCTGCCTAGGCAGCCTTATTGACTGCCTACCTAGGCAGCCTTCTTGACTGCCTACCTAGGCAGTCTTCTTAACTGCCTACCTAGGCAGCCTTCTTGACGCCTACCTAGGCAGCCTTCTTGACTGACTACCTAGGCAGTCTTCTTAACTTCCTTCCTAGGCAGCCTTGACTGCCTACCTAGGCTTCCTTCTTGACTGCCTACCTAGGCAGCCTTTTTGACTGCCTACCTAATCAGCCTTCTTAACTGCCTACCTAGGCAGCCTTCTTGACTGCCTACCTAGGCAGTCTTCTTAACTGCCTACCTAGGCAGCCTTCTTGGCTGCCTACCTAGGCAGCCTTCTTGACTGCCTGCCTAGGCCGGCCTTCTTCGGGCCCGCACCTAGGCAGCCTTCTTGACTGCCTACCTAGGCAGCCTTCTTGACTGCCTACCTAGGCAGCCTTCTTGACTGCCTGCCTAGGCAGCCTTCTTGACTGCCTACCTAGGCAGCCTTCTTGACTGCCTACCTAGGCAGCCTTCTTGACTGCCTACCTAGGCAGCCTTCTTGACTGCCTACCTATGACTGCCTACCTAGGCAGCCTTCTTAATTGCCTACCTTGGCAGCATTCTTGACTGCCTGCCTAGGCAGCCTTCTTGACTGCCTACCTAGGCAGCCTTCTTGACTGCCTACCTAGGCAGCCTTCTTGACTACTACCTAGGCAACCGTCTTGTCTTTGCCTACCTAGGCGGCCTTCTTTTCTGTCTCCCCCTGCGGCCTTCTTGACTGCCTACCTGGGCGCGTTCTTGACTGCCTACCTAGGCAGCCTTCTTGACTGCCTACTTAGGCAGCCTTCTTGACTATATACCTAGGAAGCCTTCTTGAATGCCTACCTAGGCAGCCTTCTTGACTGCCTACCTTGGCAGCCTTCTTGACTGCCTGCCTAGGCAGCCTTATTGACTGCCTACCTAGGCAGCCTTCTTAATTGCCTACCTTGGCAGCCTTCTTGACTGCCTGCCTAGGCAGCCTTCTTGACTGCCTACCTAGGCATCCTTCTTGACTGCCTACCTAGGCAGTCTTCTTGACTGCCTACCTAGGCAGCCTTCTTAACTGCCTACCTAGGCAGCCTTCTTGACTGCCTGCCTAGGCAGCCTTCTTGACTGCCTACCTAGGCAGCCTTCTTGACTGCCTACCTAGGCAGCCTTCTTGACTGCCTGCCTAGGCAGCCTTCTTGACTGCCTACCTAGGCCGCCTTCTTGACTGCCTACCTAGTCAGCCTTCTTGACTGCCTACTTAGGCAGTCTTCTTAACTGCCTACCTAGGCAGCCTTCTTAACTGCCTACCTAGGCAGCCTTCTTGACTCCCCGGGCGGCCCCCTTAACCTACCTAGGGCACCTTTCTTTACTGCCTACCTAGGCAGCCTTCTTGACTGCCTACCTAGGCAGCCTTCTTGACTACCTACCTAATCAGCCTTCTTAACTGCCTACCTAGGCAGCCTTCTTGACTGCCTACCTAGGCAGTCTTCTTAACTGCCTACCTAGGCAGCCTTCTTGGCTGCCTACCTAGGCAGCCTTCTTAACTGCCTACCTAGGCAGCCTTCTTGACTGCCTACCTAGGCAGTCTTCTTAACTTCCTACCTAGGCAGCCTTCTTGACTGCCTACCTAGGCAGCCTTCTTGACTGCCTACCTAGGCAGTCTTCTTAATTGCCTACCTAGGCAGCCTTCTTGACTGCCTACCTAGGCAGCCTTCTTGACTGCCTACCTAGGCAGCCTTCTTTACTGCCTACCTAGGCAGCCTTCTTGACTGCCTACCTAGGCAGCCTGCTTGACTGCCTTTCTAGGCAGCCTTCTTGACTGCCTACCTAGGCAGCCTTCTTGACTGCCTACCTAGGCAGCCTTCTTGACTGCCTACCTAAGCAGCCTTCTTGACTGCCTGCCTAGGCAGCCTTCTTGACTGCCTACCTAGGCAGCCTTCTTAACTGCCAACGCAGGCGGCAACGGCCCCGCCTGGGCGGCGGTGGCGCTGGTGGCGCCCTTCTTGACTATACCTAGGCAGCCTTCTTGAATGCCTACCTAGGCAGCCTTCTTGACTGCCTACCTTGGCAGCCTTCTTGACTGCCTGACTAGGCAGCCTTCTTGACTGCCTACCTAGGCAGCCTTCTTAACTGCCTACCTAGGCAGCCTTCTTGACTGCCTACCTAGGCAGCCTTCTTGATTGCCTACCTAGGCAGCCTTCTTGACTGCCTACCTAGGCAGCCTTCTTGACTGCCTACCTAGGCAGCCTTCTTGACTGCCTACCTAGGCAGCCTTCTTGATTGCCTACCTTGGCAGCCTTCTTGACTGCCTGCCTAGGCAGCCTTCTTGACTGCCCTACCTAGGCAGCCTTCTTAACTGCCTGCGACAGCCTTATTGACTGCCTAGGCAGTCTTCTTAACTGCAAACCTAGGCAGCAGTCAAGAAGGCTGCCTACCTAGGCAGCAACTATTGCTGCCTACCTAGGCGGCCTTATTGACTGCCCAGGCGGTCTTCTTAACTGACTACCTAGGCAGCCTTCTTTACTGCCTACCTAGGCCGCCTTCTTGACTGCCTGCCTAATCAGCCTTCTTAACTGCCTACCTAGGCAGCCTTCTTGACTGCCTACCTAGGCAGTCTTCCTAACTGCCTACCTAGGCAGCCTTCTTGACTGCCTACCTAGGCAGCCTTCTTAACTGCCTACCCAGCCACTTCGCCCCTTTGCCCTGCCTGAAATGAGGTCTTACTAACTCCTTACCTAGGCATTACTGTGACGACTACCAAATCAGCCTTCTTAACTGCCACCTAGGCGGCCTTCTTGACTGCCTGCCTAGGAATTCTTCTTAACTGCCTACCTAGGCGGCCTTCTTGACTGCCTACTGGGCTGCGCTAGCCAACTGCCTACCTAGGCAGCCTTCTTAACTGCCTATCGACAGTCTTCTTAACTGCCTACCTAGGCAGCCTTCTTGACTGCCTACCTAGGCAGCCTTCTTGACTGCTTACATAGGCAGTCTTCTTAACTGCCTACCTAGGCAGCCTTCTTGACTGCTTACCTAGGCAGCCTTCTTGACTGCCTACCTAGGCAGCCTTCTTGACTTTGCCTACCAATCCAGCTTTCCTGATTAAGTACCTGCCTAGGCAGCGCTCTTGTTTGCCTGCCTGCCTTCATAACTGCCTACCTAGGCAGCCTTCTTGACTGCCTACTAGGCAGTCTTCTTAACTGCCTACCTAGGCAGCCTTCTTAACTGCCTACCTAGGCAGCCTTCTTGACTGCCTACCTAGGCAGTCTTCTTAACTGCCTACCTAGGCAGCCTTCTTTACTGCCTACCTAGGCAGCCTTCTTGACTGCCTACCTAGGCAGCCTTCTTGACTGCCTACCTAATCAGCCTTCTTGACTGCCTACCTAGGCAGCCTTCTTGACTGCCTATCTAGGCAGTCTTCTTAACTACCTACCTAGGCTCCCTTCTTGACTGCCTACCTGGGGCGGCGCCTTCTTCTTTGCCTACCTAGGCAGCCTTCTTGACTGTCTACCTAGGCAGCCTTCTTAACTTCCTACCTAGGCAGCCTTCTTGACTGCCTACCTAGGCAGCCTTCTTGACTGCCTTCCTAGGCAGTCTTCTTGACTGCCTACCTAGGCAGCCTTCTTGACTGCCTACCTAGGCAGCCTTCTTGACTGCCTACCTAGGCAGCCTTCTTGACTCCTACCTAGGCAGCCTTCTTGACTGCCTACCTAGGCAGTCTTCTTAATTGCCTACCTTGGCAGCCTTCTTGACTGCCTGCCTAGGCAGCCTTCTTGACTGCCTACCTAGGCAGCCTTCTTGACTGCCTACCTAGGCAGCCTTCTTGACTGCCTACCTAGGCAGTCTTCTTAACTGCCTACCTAGGCAGCCTTCTTGACTGCCTACCTAGGCAGCCTTCTTAACTGCCTACCTAGGCAGCTTTCTTAACTGCCTACCTAGGCAGTCTTCTTGACTGCCTACCTGGGCGGCCTTCTTGACTATATGCTAAGGCGGCAGCCTTGAGATATACACAGGCTAACCTTCTTCGACTGCCTACCTTGGCAGCCTTCTTGACTGCCTGACTAGGCAGCCTTCTTGACAGCCTACCTAGGCAGCCTTCTTGACTGCCTACCTAGGCAGCCTTCTTGACTATATACCTAGGCAGCCTTCTTGAATGCCTACCTAGGCAGCCTTCTTGACTGCCTACCTTGGCAGCCTTCTTGACTGCCTGCCTAGGCAGCCTTATTGACTGCCTACCTAGGCAGCCTTCTTAATTGCCTACCTTGGCAGCCTTCTTGACTGCCTGCCTAGGCAGCCTTCTTGACTGCCTTCCTAGGCATCCTTCTTGACTGCCTACCTAGGCATCCTTCTTGACTGCCTACCTAGGCAGCCTTCTTGACTGCTAAACCTAGGCAGCCTTCTTGACTTCCTACCTAGGCAGCCTTCTTGACTGCCTAGGCGGCCTTCTTGACTGTCTACCTAGGCCGGCCTTCTTGACTGCCTACTTAGACAGCCTTCTGACTGCCTAGGCAGCCTTCTTGACTGCCTACCTAGGCCGCCTTCTTGACTGCCTACCTAGTCAGCCTTCTTGACTGCCTACTTAGGCAGTCTTCTTAACTGCCTACCTAGGCAGCCTTCTTAACTGCCTACCTAGGCAGCCTTCTTGACTGCCTACCTAGGCAGTCTTCTTAACTGCAAACCTAGTCAGCCTTCTTGACTGCCTACCTAGCCGGGCTTCTCGTGACTGCCTGCCTAGGCAGCCTTCTTGACTGCCTACATAGCGCCTTCTTGACTGCCTACCTAGGCAGCCTTCTTGACTGCCTACCTAGGCAGTCTTCTTAACTGCCTACCTAGACAGCCTTCTTAACTGCCTACCTAGGCAGCCTTCTTGACTGCCTACCTAGGCAGTCTACTGCCTACCTAGGCAGTCTTCTTTACTGCCTACTAGGCGGCCTTCTTAACTGCCTGCCTAGGCGGCCTTCTTCGTGCTGCCTGTTTGATCAGCTTCTTGGCTTTGCCTGCCGGGGCAGCTGGCCACTGTGCCTGGGCGGTCTACGCAACTGCATACAAGAGCGGCAGCGACTTCCCGCACCTGGGCGCCACCGTGGCTGCGCCGCCGCCGACGAGATCACCGCCGCCTACGGCGGCCTTCTTAGCTGCCCGCCTAGGCAGCTGTCTTAACTGCCTACCTAGCCTACTTGACTTCCTGCTAGGCAGCCTTCTTGACTACCTACCTGGGCATCTTGACTGCCTACCTGGGCAGCCTTTTTTTGACACTGCCCTACCTAGACTGGCCTTCTTGACGCCTACCTGGGCAGCCTTCATGACTGCCTGGGCAGTCTTCTTGCTGCTACCTGGGCGCCTTCTTTACTGCCCACCTGAGCCTTCTTGACTTCCTGCCTAGGCGTAGCTTCTTGACTATATGCCTAGGCAGCCTTTTTAACTGCCTACCTTGGCGGCCTTCTTGACTGCCTGCCTAGGCAGCCAGCTTGACTTAGCCTTCTTGAATGCCTACCTTGGCAGCCTTCTTGACTGCCTGCCTAGGCGGCCTTCTTGAATGCCTACCTAGGCAGTATGTCTTAATTGCCTACCTAGGCGGCCTTCTTGACTGCCTACCTAGGCAGCCTGTTTGACTTCCACCTAGGCAGCCTTCGGCTTCGCCTACCTACGCGATCTACGCGACAGCCACCACGCGGGTGCTTCTTGACTGCCAAGGCGGCCTTCTTGACTCTTACCTGGGCGGCCTTCTTGAAGAAACTGCCTACCTGGGCGGCCTTCTTGACTGCCTACCTAGGCGGCCTTCTTGACTGCCTATCTGGGCGGCCTTGACTGCCTACCTGGGCGGCCTTCTTGACTGCCTGCAGCATTCTTGACTGCCTACCTGAGCACAGCCTTGTTAACTGCCGACCTAGGCAACCTTTGACTGCCTACCTGGGCAGCCTTCTTGACTGCCTACCTAGGCGGTCTTCTTAACATCTGCCTAGGCGGTCTTCTTGATTGTACCTAGGCAGCCTTTTCTTGACTGCCTACCTGAGTAGCCTTCTTGACTGCCTACAAAGGCAGCCTTGACTGCCTGCCTGGGCAGCCTTCTTGACTGCCCCTGCCTAGGCGGCCTTCTTGATTGCCTGCCTGGGCGGCGGCCTTCTTGACTGCTGCCTGGGCGGCCTTCTTCTTCAGCTTGGGTTTGCCTTCTTGACTTCTTTTTACGCAGGCGGTCTTCTTAACTACAGGCCTAGGCGGCGCTGGCGGCTGCCTGCCTGAACAACGCTTCTTAACTTTGCCTACTGGGCGACCTTTCTTGACTGCTACACAGCGGTCTTCTTGCTACCTACCTGGGCAGCCTTCTTTACTGCCTCCTGCTAAGGCAGCCTTCTTGACTGCCTACCTAGGCGGTCTTCTTAACTGCCTACCTAGGCGGCCTTCTTGACTGCCTGCCTAATCGGCCTTCTTATTTGCCTGCCTAGGCGGCCTTATTGACTGCCTGCCTGGGCGGCAGCTAGCGACGCTGCCAACTGAGCAATCTTCCTAACTGCCTACCTGGGGCGGCCTTTAGAACTGTCTGCCTGGGCGGCCTTCTTGACTTCCGGCAGCTTTCTTGATGAATACCTGGGCGGTCTTCTTAACTGTACTACCTGGGCGGCCTTCTTGACTGCCTACCTGGGCCGCCTTCTTGACTGCCTGCCTAGGCAGCCTTCTTGACTGCCTACCTGGGCGGTCTTCTTAACTGCCTACCTGGGCTGCCTTCTTGACTGCCCACCTAGGCAGTATTCTTGACTGCCTGCCTAGGCGGCCTTCTTGACTGCCTGCCAGCCTATGTGACTGCCTACCTAGGCGGCCTTCTTGACTGCCTACCTGGGCCGGCCTTCTTGACTGCCTGCCTAAACAGCCTTCTGACTGCCTACCTGGGCAGCTTTCTTAACTGCACCACCTAGGCGTATGCCGACTTCTTACACAAACGGTCTTCTTGGCTTTATACCTGGGCGGCCTTCAGCGACTGCCTACCTAGGCCTTCTTAACTGCCTACCTAGGCGGCCTTCTTGACGCCTACCTAGGCGGTCTTCTTAGACTGCCTACCTAGGCGGCCTTCTTTACTGCCTACCTGGGCGGCCTTCTTGACTGCCAGCCTGGGAGCAATCTTCACAACATACCTGGGCGATGTGACTGCCTACCTTATTAGCCTTCATAACTGCCTACCTAGGAAGCCTTCTTGACTGCCTATCTAGCCAGTCTTCTTAACTGCCTACCTAGGCAGCCTTCTTGACTGCCTACCTAGGCAGCCTTCCTAACTGCCTACCTACGCAGCCTTCTAGACTGCCTACCTAGGCAGCCTTCTTGAATGACTACCTAGGCAGCTTTCTTGACTGCCTACCTAGGCAGTCTTCTTAACTACCTACCTAGGCAGCCTTCTTCACTGCCTACCTAGGCAGCCTTCTTGACTGCCTACCTAGGCAGCCTTCTTGACTGCCTACCTAGGCAGCCTTTTTAACTGCCTACATAGGCAGCCTTCTTGACTGCTTACCTAGGCAGTCTTCTTAAATTCCTACCTAGGCAGCCTTCTTGACTGTCTACCTAGGCAGCCTTTTTAACTGCCTACATAGGCAGCCTTCTTGACTCCAACGCCTGGTGGTCTTCTTAGAATTCCTACCTGAGCGGCCTTCTTGACTGTCTACCTAGGCAGTTTTCTTGACTGCCGCGCAAACAGTCTTCTTGGCTTTGCCTGCACCAAGCGTACTTCTTTACTACGCCTACTTAGGCAGCCTTCTTGACAGCCTACCTAGGCGGTCTTCTTAACTGCCTGCCTGGGCGGCCTTCTTGACTAACGCCTGGGCATCCTTTGCGACTGCCCTACCTAGGCAGCCTTCTTGACTGCCACCTAGGCAGCCTTCTGACTGCCTTTCTAGGCAGCCTTCTTCACTGCCTACCCAGGCAGCCTTCTTGACTTGCCTCCCTAGGCAGCTTCTTGACTGCCTACCTAGGCAGCCTTCTTGACTGCCTACCTAGGCAGCCTGCTTGACTGCCTGCCTAGGCAGCCTGCTTGACTGCCTACCTAGGCAGCCTTCTTGACTGCCTACCTAGGCAGCCTTCTTGACTGCCTACCTAGGCAGTCTTCTTGACTGCCTACCTAGGCAGCCTTCTTAACTGCCTACCTAGGCAGCCTTCTTGAGCACCTTTGCCTAGGCAGCCTTCGTAACTGCCTACCTAATCAGCCTTCTTGGCACAGCATACCCTAGGCGGCCTTCAGTGACCTTGCCTAGGCGGCCTTCTTGACGCCTGCCTGGGCACGGCCTTCTTGACTACCTGGAGCGGTCTTCTTGGCACACTACCTGGGCGGCCTTCTTGACTGCCTACCTGGGCGGACTTCAGCGGCACTGCCTACCTAGGCAACCTTCTTAATTGCCTACCTTGGCGGCCCCCTGTTCTTCCTCCCTACTCCGTCTTCTTTTCTGCTCCCTACCTGGGCACCCTTTTTGCGTCTTCCTACCTAGGCGGCCTTCTTGAACTGCCTACCTAGGCGGCTTTTTTGACTGCCTACCTGGGCCAGGTCTTCTTGGCTGACTTACTGGGCGGCCTTCTTGACTACCTGGGCGGCCTTCTTAACTACCTGGGCAGATTTGTAACGACTACTAGGCAGCCTTCTTGACTTTGCCTACCTAGGCAGTAGCTGTGACTATATACCTGGGGCCTTTTTGGTACCAACCTGAACTTGTTGCCTACCTTGCCAGCCTTCTTGACCTGACTGGTGGCCTTCTTGCCTGCCTAGGCAACCTTCTTAACTGCCTACCTAGGCCTTCTTGACTGCCTACCTAGGCCGCCTTCTTGACAGCCTACCTAAGCGGTCTTCTTAACTGCCTACCTGGGCAGCCTGCCTAGGAAGGCAGCCTTCTTGACTGCCTGCCTGGGCAGCCTTCTTGACTGCCTACCTAGGCAGCTATCTAACTGCCTACCTGGGAAGCCTTCTTGACTGCCTACCTAGGCGGCCTTCTTGACGCCTACCTGGGCGGTCTCTTCTTGACTGCCTACCTGAGCAGCCTTCTTGACTGCCTACCTGGGCAGCCTTCTTGACTTCCTACGCAGCCTTCTTCCCTGCCTACCTAGGCAGCCTTCTTTACTGCCTACTTAGGCAGTCTTGACTTGCTGCCTAGGCAGCCTTCTTGACTATATACCAGGCAGCCTTCTTGAATGCCTGCACAGGCAGCCTTCTTGACTGCCTACCTCAGCCTTCTTGACTGCCTGCCAAGGCAGCCTTCTTGACTACCTACCTAGGCAGCCTTCTTATCTGCCTACTTGAGCAGCCTTCTTGACTTTGCCTACCTGAGCTGGCCTTCTTGACTGCCTACCTAGGCAGCCTTCTTGACTGCCTACCTAGGCAGTCTTCTTAACTGCCTACCTAGGCAGCCTTCTTGACTGCCTACCTAGGCAGTCTTCTTGACTTTGCCTACCTGAGCAGCCTTCTTGACTGCCTACCTAATCGGCCTTCTTAACTGCCTGCCTAGGCAGCCTTCTTGACCTACCTAGGCAGTCTTCTTAACTGCCTACCTAGACAGCCTTTTTTGACTGCCTACCTAGGCAGCCTTCTTAACTGCCTACCTAGGCAGCCTTCTTGTTTGGCCTACCTAGGCGGTCTTCTTAACTTCACTACCTAGGCAGCCTTCTTGACTGCCTACCTAGGCAGTAACCTTATTGACTGCCTACCTAGGCAGTCTTCTTAATTGCCTACCTGGGCAACCTTCTTGACTATTGCCTACCTAGGCAGCCTTCTTGACTGCCTACCTAGGCAGCCTTCTTGACTGCCTACCTAGGCAGCCTTCTTGACTGCCTACCTAGGCAGCCTTCTTGACTGCCCTGCACAGGCGGTCTTCTTGACAGCCTACCTCGGCAGCCTTCTTGACTGCTGCCTACCTAGGCAGCCTTCTTGACTGCCTACTAAGCAGTCTTCTTAACTGCCTACCAGGCAGCCTTTTTAATTGCCTACCTTGGCGGCCTTCTTGACTGCCTACCAGGCCGCCTTCTTGGCTGCCTACCTGGGCGGCCTTCTTGACTGCCTACCTAATCGGCCTTCTTAACGCCTGCCTGGGCAGCCTTCTTGGCTGCCTACCTGGGCAGCCTTCTTGCTTCACACAGGCGGCCTTCTTGACTGCTACCTAGGCAGTCTTCTTGCTGCCTAGGCAGCTTCTTGACTGCCTACCTAGGCAGTTTTCTTAACTTCCTACCTAGGCAGCCTTCTTGACTGCCTACCTAGGCAGCTCTTCTTGACTGCCTACCTGGGCAGCCTTCTCTACTAGGAAGCCTTCTTGACTATATACCTAGGAAGCCTTCTTGAATGCCTACCTAGGCAACCTCTTGACTGCCTACCTAGGCGGCCTTCTTGACTGCCTGCCTGGGTAGCCTTGGTGACTGCCTACCTGGGCAGCCTTCTTAATTGCCCTACCTGCGACGGCTTCTTGACTGCCTGCCTGGGCAGCTTCTTGACTGCCTGGGCATCCTTCTTGACTGCCTGCCTGGGCAGCCTTCTTGGGGCTGCCTGCCTGAGCCTTCTTGACCTGCCTGCCTAGGCGGCCTTCTTGACAGCCTACCTAGACAGCCTTCTGCCTGCCCTGGGCAGCCTTCTTGACAACCTACTGGGCGGTCTTCTTAACTGCCTGGGCGGCCCCTGGCAACTGCCTACAGGCGGCCTTCTTGACCTACCTAGGCGGTCTTTGCCTTGCCTACCTAGGCAGCCTTTTAGACTGCTAGGCAGCCTTCTTCACTGCCTGCCTGGGCGGCCTTCTTGACTACTGCCTACCTAGGCAGCTTCTTAACTGCCTACCTAGGCAACCTTCTTGTTGCCTACCTAGGCTGACCTTCTTGAAAACTGCCTACCTAAGCAGCCTTCTTGACTGCCTGCCTAGGCGGCCTTCTTGACTGCCTACCCTGGGCGGCCTTCATACGACTGCCTACCTAATTTGACCGCGCGACTGCCTGCCTGGGCGGCCTTGTGACTGCTTACCTGGGCGGCCTTCTTGACCTACCTGGGCGGTCTTCTTAACTGCCTGCCTGGGCAGCCTTCTTTACTGCCTACCTAGGCGGCCTTCTTGACTGCCTACCTAGGCGGCCTTCTTGATTGCCTACCTGCCTTCTTGAATGCTGCACCTAGGCAGGCTTCTTGACTGCCTAATTAGGCAGCCTTCTTGACTGCCTGCCTTGGCAGCCTTATTGACTGCCTACCTAGGCAGCCTTCTTAATTGCCTACCTTGGCAGCCTTCTTGACTGCCTACCTAGGCAGCCTTCTTGACTGCCTACCTAGGCAGCCTTCTTGACTGCCTACCTAGGCAGCCTTCTTGACTGCCTACCTAGGCAGCCTTCTTGACCTTGCCTACCTAGGCGGCCTTCTTGACTGCCTACCTGGGCGGCCTTCTTGACTGCCTACCTAGGCAGCCTTCTTGACACCCTACCTTCTTGACTTCTGCCTACCTAGGCCGCCTTGCCACGGCTGCCTACTAGTCAGCCTTCTGACTGCCTGGGCCGGTCTTCTGCTTTACTGCCTAGGCAGCCTTCTTAACTGCCTACCTGGGCGGCCTTCTTGATGCCTACCTGGGCAGTCCTAGCCAGCTTGCCTACCTGAGCGGCCTTCTTTACTGCCTACCTGGGCGGCCTTCTTGACTGCCTGCCCTGGGCGCTATTGTTTCTTTGCTGTGGCCAGCTGTGGCACAGCCTGCCTGGGCGGCTGTGACTGCCCTGCCACCAGGCGGTCTTCGCCTTTGCCTACCTAGGCGTGCGGCTGCCTACCACAGGTAACTCTTCTTAACTTGCCTACTAGGCGGCCTTCTTGACTGCCTGCACAGGCAGTCTTCTTAACTTCCTACCTAGGCGGCCTTCTTGACTTGCCTACTTTTAAATAATATCGCGACTGCCTACCCTGACGGTGCTTCGTGGTGCCTACCTAGGCGCCTTCTTGAGAGAGAGAGGCTGCCTGCACAGGTAGCCTTCTTGACTGCCTACCTAGGCGGCCTTCTTGACTGCCTTCCCTGGGCAGCCTTCTTGACTGCCTGCACAGGCAGCCTTCTTGACTGCCTACCTGGGCGGTCTTCTTGGCGCTACCTGACCTTCTTGACTGCCTACCTGGGCGACCTTCGCCCGACTGCCTGCCTGGGCGGCCTTCTTGACTGCTACCTGGGCGGCCTTCGCGACTGCCTGCCTAAACGACCTTCATGACTGCCTACTGGGTCTTCTTATTCTGCCTACCGGCGGCCAGCTGTGACCTGCCTACTGGGCGGTCTTCTTGTACCTACTGGAGCTGTGTTCTTGACTATACTGCCTCAGTCACATTCTTTGTGACCTTACCTAGGCCTTCAGCGACCTTCCTGGGCGCTGTGACTGCCTACCTGAGGCACGGCCTTCTTCGACTGCCTACCTGGGCCGGCTGTACGGCACCATACCTGGGCGGCCTTCTTGACTTTGCCTGCCTGGAAGCGTTCTTGACTGCCTACCTGGGCAGCCTTCTTAGCCTGCCTAGGAGGCCTTCTTGACTGCCTACCTGGGCAGCCTTCTTGACTGCCTACCTAGGCCTCCTTCTTGACTGCTACCTGGGCAACCTTCTTGACTGCCTGCCTATTCAGCTTCTTGACTACCTACCTAGGCGGCCTTCTTGACTGCCTACCTGGGCGGCCTTCTTACCTACCTGGGCGGTCTTCTTTAACTTCATGCCTGGGCGGCCTTCTTTGCTGCCTGCCCCGCAGGCGGCCTTTCTGACCTGCCTGGGCGGTCTTCATTAACTGCCCTGCCTAATCAGCCTTCTTAACTGCCTGCCTAGACGGCCTTCTTAGCTGCCTACCCTGCTAGGCAGTCTTCTAACTTCCTGCCTAGGCGGCCTTCTTTGACGCTGCCTACCTGGGCAACGACTGCCTACCTGAGCAGTCTTCTTAACTGCCTGCCTAGGTAGCCTTCTTTACTGCCTGCCTAGGCGGCCTTCTTGACTGCTACTTGCGACCAAGCGCCCTCTTGACTATATGCCTGGAAGCCTTCTTGGTGCCACCTGGGCGGCCTTCTTGACT
>JABUQX010147483.1:0-7500 GCA_015478945.1 Trachelipus rathkii
GTGGGGCTTGAATGACTGTGAAGGTAGTTGAAAGCCCTTCCTGTACACTCCTTGTTTGCTGATAACTAGGCCAATACACTTGGTCATGTTTAAGCCAAGCTGGTCCTTTCTTCCATAGTTCGAGCTTCTTCATGAATTCGCGACAGGACAAACCACGAGTTATAAGATCTGCAGGGTTTTCATCTGTTTTGACGTAGTTAAATGAGATCGGTATTAAATTATCGTTTCTCATAGATGAAACCATACTCTTAATGTCCTGTATACGATTCCGAACGAAAATTTGTTTTGTCCTGCTACCTCCTCCAGCTACCCATGCAAGAACGATTTGGGAGTCAGAAAAGACGTTGACCTTACTAAATTCAACCTCTTGTAGGCTAGTCACGATCTGCGGAAGGCATTTAAGCGCCAGAAAGATGGATAAAAGCTCTAAACAAGGAAGGGTTTTTCCCTTGAGAGGAGCTACTTTAGATTTGGCCCACATTAACGAAGGACCTTGTTCTGGGGAGGTGATGTAAGCCGCAAATCCATAGCTCTTTGAACTAGCATCGCAAAAGATGTTAAGGGTTGCATTAGTCGATGAGGTATCAAAACAAAAACGATTGAACGATAAACTCTTAAGAGAGTCAAGATCGGCCCTTAATTTTTCCCAATCCTCCTTTATTTCAAGATCGATAGAGTCATCCCAACTCATTTGTTTTTCCCATATACGCCTCATCAAAAGTCGACCTCTCAATGTGACAGGAAGAAACAAAGAAAGAGGATCAAAGATTTTATTAACTTGAGAGAGCAGATCTCTTTTTGAACTGACTGACGATAACTCAAAGTCTGCGAGTCTCAGGGTGTCATTACCAGGATGGTAAAGGTAACCTAGAACTTTTTCCTCTTCGCAGTTATGGGAAGAAAACATGTTATCCTGTTTTATTTGAGCCTTAAGATCTGAATGGTTAGTGTTCCAAGAACACAAGTTGAATCCTCCTTCCTTCATTCTTTGAACTGATGTGGTGTAAATGTTTCTCAGTACTTCTGGGGACGAGTGAGTGTAAATAAAATTATCTACATAAAGATTATTTATCAGAAGACGAGAGACTAAATCATAAGGATAGTTATTCTGAATGTGGTGTCTAATAACAGCTCCCAAAATGTAGGGAGAAACAGCAAGTCCGAATATGATGGTTGCGTACCGATAAGTAACAAGCCTGCCATCTTCTTCCCAGAAGAAACAAAACTTGTTACGGTCACTTTCTTGCTTGAGATAGATTTGTAAGAAAGCTTTAGATATGTCCGCAACAACCACATATTTATTGGTTCTAAAAGCTAAAAGAAGACGAAGAAGGGGAACCAACAAATCTATACCTGGATAACAGGCTTGATTAAGGGAAGGAGCTCCTTTTGTACGAAGACTGCAATTGAATACAGGTCTAATCTTAGTTGATACCTGATCAGCCATTCTTATGACAGGCCTGTGGGGAACCCATACATATTTATGGAAGTCCTTCGGAGATACGTTGATGATTTCAATTATGCCGTTTTTCAGCTGTTCTTTAAAGACATCACTGTATGCTTTGTCGAGTCCCTGATTGTTAAGACGATTCTTGACTCGTTTTAGTGTACTTAAAGCAACATTATAGTTGGATGGAACTTGATGCAGCAAATCCTGAATCCAAGGGATTTCGATGTGGTACTTTCCATCGATAAATTGAATGGAGTTGTGGAATTTAGTTATAAATTCTTTGTCGGTAGTACCATAATCTTTTTCTTCCTGAATTCCCATGGACTCCAGACTGTACAGATGCTCCAGACCAAGTTCAGTATCCTTTTGATTCGAGGAAAGATCGATGACATCAGGGTAGGAAGGATGGGGATCTAGGATTGAGTTTACGAGGGTTTGAGGAGCGTTGACAAATTGGTAGGGCAATGAAGAGACAGACATTGTTAGTCATGAATCTTCCTCCTCATGTTCTCGCGATGAGCTAACAGACTGCTTTCTGTACAGAAAGTCTTTTTGATGTGGAAGTAGAAAAGAATCCACAGGACCGAAAGGAACTAAACCGAAACAAGTTGAAATAGCACTTCCTTCCAAACATTCTACCATTTGGAAGTGCCTCATATGACAAAGAGCGTCAGTGCCAAGCAAAAGGTCGATGTTATTCACAGAGTCCCCATAAGGACCTACAAATGAGTTATCAGCTACTTTGTATTTTGACGAAATTCTACAAATAGCAGATGCCAGTCCATTAACAGTAAAACCCACATCTAAAGAAGGGTCTATAAGAACAGGAGTTGATATAAATGAATCACAACAACAGTTGAGATCCAAATCAACCAAATAAGAAGAACGAACCTGCTCTCCGATGAAGGTTTTGATGGGATTGTCAATCTTGGGTAATTGCTCACAATTGATGTCGAATTTATTGAGCAATCTTGGACTAGCATAGGTTCTCTGTGAACCTAAGTCGATTAATGAACGAACAGGCACAGACTTATTCTTGTGTCTTACTGTGATGGTGATGGTAGGTAAGATTTGGGAGGCAGATGACTGTCCGGTATTGATACACAAGTGGTTGCTAATACCAGAATTACTTTCTTCATCGGCATCTTTTCGATTGTTGTTCCGATGTTGAGTACGAATTTCAGATGGACAAAGAGCTGTGAGATGCTTTCTACTCTTGCAATTTAAGCAAGGGTACTTAAGGTTGAGTGTTTTTGCTGGACACATATCCACCATATGTTTCAAGCTGGAACAGTTGCTGCACAGCTTAAGCACGACACATCTGTCCCTTTTGGCTTTAGGAGATTCATAAACTGTGCATTCTGAAAGGAAATGCTTCCCACTGCACAACTTACATTTAATTTCAGAAGATGCTTGAATATTTGACGAAGATGGAGATGATGTCTTTTTATTTACACTATCACCTTTAGATGTATTGAAAGTATGACTCTGTTCAGATGGTACAGAAGGAAACTTTTTCCCATTTCTGTTTCTCCTTTTTGAATCAAAAGAAGAACGAGAAGAACCAGAAGAGGGAGATTGAGTGTAAGATTTTGGAGTTCGAAATCTTTCCATATTATGAATAATTTGATTGTGTTCTTTGAATATGAGGTTGATGGAAGGATATTGTTCCTTCGTAGACAGCTTTAACTCTCTCAAAAATGAAATAGGAAGCTTATCAACCACGATATGACTTATTAACTTGCAACCAGATGAATCCTCTTGAAAAAAGTCAACTCCAAGTTCCTTAAGTTCCTTCAAGTTAGCTCGAACCTTTAAAATGAAAGACCGGACAGGTTCCAACTGTCTTCCGTCAAGAGGCGGAGCCGAATCTAACTCATGTAAAATAGAGTCAATAATGAATGCTTTATCTAGATAATGTTCCTTTAAGATGGTTAAGGCAACATCATAATTGTCATCCGTGCCTGACAAGAACTCAATGTCCTTCAGAGCATATCCCTTCAAATGTGATTTTAAATATTGAAGTTTGATGGCCTTTGAGATGTCTCTTCTCTCTCCATATACGTTATTGAAAGATTGGAGAAAAGAGCGGAAAGAATGCTTGTCTTTATCTCCCGAGAAATCTCCACACTTTAAGGCAGGAATCTTTAAGCTAGAAGGATAATGACAGCAATTCTCCTTCGAGTTTGACTTCTCTGAAGAGGCACTAGACGACTTTCTTGAATCTGAATTATAACCATACTTGTCTTTTAACAAGTGAAGCGCTTTAGCCATCTTAATATGGTAGGTATCAGTGGCTGTAAGTTCTTCGTCAAGTATGGCTTGGTCAACTTTCGTATATTCAGCCCCCAATATTAGGTTTTCAATGATGGTGTCTTGAGCTTTAATTTCACTCATGACTGTTGTCACCTTTTCAAATACAGTTTTTACAACAACTGGATCGTAAAAGGTGGGAGAGTCCTCATCACCTTCCTCTTCTATAGGAAAGTGTTTACAACAGAGAGTAAGTTTTCTTCTTAAGTGTCCCCTTTTTAACCTAAGAGGACCCAAGTCTTTAAGAAGACTCGACTTGAGGCTAGATATTTCCTCTCCTGAAAGATCTGTAGGCATTAGGTCTTGAAAATCAGCAGCCTCTTTCAGATCTAAGTCTTGAATGATGTCCATATTGATAGTAGAAAGAACAAATCGAGAAAGAATGGAACGAATGAGAAATAATACACTAGTGCGCAGTAACTATGTCAAAAATAACCACTGAGCATATACTATATCGAAAAACAATCACTGCGCATAGACTATGTCGAAAAACAACCACTGCGCATATACTATGTCTATGTCGAAAATCTATGTCGAAAAACAACTACTGCGCATAGACTATGTCGAAAAATAAACCCTGGGCATAGACTATGTCGAAAAATAAACACTGCGCATAGCTTATGTCGAAAAACAATCACCGCGCATCGATTGCAATGAAAAACAGTCACCGCGCATACAAAATGTCGAATGTATAAGAAAATTATCGAATGCGCAATGACTATGTCGAAAAACAAACACCGCGCATAGGCTATGTCCAAAAACAAACACTGCACATAGACTATGTCGAAAAACAAACACTGCGCACAGACTATGTCGGAAAACAATCACCGCGCATAGGCTATGTCGAAAAACAAACACTGCGCATAGACTATGTCGAAAAATAAACACTGCACATAGACTATGTAAAAACAATAACTATACATAGACTGTTGAAAAATAAACACCGCACATAAACTATGTCGTAAAATGAACACTGCGCATAGACTATGTCGAAAAACAATCACCGCGCATAGACTATGTCGAAAAACAATCACCGCGCATAGGCTATGTCGAAAAATAAACACTGCGCATAGACTATGGGAAAATAAACACTGCACATAGACTATGTCGGAAAATCAAACTGCGCATAGACTATGTCGAAAGGTATACACTGCGCATAGACTATGTCGAAAAAAAATCACCGCTCATAGACTATGTTGAAAAATAAACACTGCACATAAACTATGTCGGAAAACCAAAACTGCGCATAGACTATGTCGAAAAACAATAACTGCGCATAGACTATGTCGAAAAAAATCACCGCTCATAGACTATGTTGAAAAATAAACACTGCACATAAACTATGTCGGAAAACCAAAACTGCGCATAGACTATGTCGAAAAACAATAACTGCGGACTATGTCGAAAAACAATCACCGCGCATAGACTATGTCGAAAAATAAACACTGCACATAGACTATGTCGGAAAACCAAAACTGCGCATAGACTATGTCGAAAAACAATAACTGCGCATAGACTATGTCGAAAAACAATCACCGCGCATAGACTATGTCGAAAAATAAACACTGCACATAGACTATGTCGGAAAACCAAAACTGCGCATAGACTATGTCGAAAAACAATAACTGCGCATAGACTATGTCGAAAAACAATCACCGCGCATAGACTATGTCGAAAAATAAACACTGCACATAGACTATGTCGGAAAACAAAAACTGCACATAGACTATGTCGAAAAACAATAACTGCGCATAGACAATGTCGAAAAATAAACACCGCGCATAAACTATGTCGGAAAACGAACACTGCGCATAGACTATGTCGAAAAACAATCACCGCGCATAGACTATGTCGAAAAACAATCACCGCGCATAGACTATGTCGAAAAATAAACACTGCACATAGACTATGTCGGAAAACAAAAACTGCACATAGACTATGTCGAAAAACAATAACTGCGCATAGACAATGTCGAAAAATAAACACCGCGCATAAACTATGTCGGAAAACGAACACTGCGCATAGACTATGTCGAAAAACAAAAACTGCACATAGACTATGTCGGAAAACGAACACTGCGCATACAAAATGTCGAATGTATAAGAAAAATATCGAATGCGCACTGTCTATGTCGAAATTATTTTAAAGTCTTAAATTGTAATAAACACGTGACTTTATACGGCCTTCAAATTAAAAAAAAATGTTAAGACACCTTTATCAAAAATCAACAAAAAAACAAAAAAAAAAATTTACTAGTAAATCTTTCAATCAATTATTATATATAATTGATACGCCCAACATATGGAAATAAATCGCGCTTGAATATGCCTGTCTAGTCTCAAACTCGATGCAAGAAAAAACTTTAAGTTTGCCTTTCATAAGGTTTACACAAATTTGAACAAATTTACAAAAAAAAATTGATTCTTATGAAATATTGAAAAACTTCAAAAATTAACTAGCAATTTCAAAAATTGCAAACATTAACAAACAATTTCAAAAATTATTAAAATTGTATCTATGCAAGTAGAATATTTACAGATACAACCCTAATACCAACGTAGTTATTATATTCGAGTTAAGAATAATAAATTTACGACAGTAAACTTTGAATTGATAAATGTTATGTGTTTTAATGCACAAATAAATGGAATTATCAACCTATAAAAAAAGGAACGTAACAAACTTACTTGTTGATAAACTGAAACTTCTTATCCAATTCAATTAGTCCAATTTATTTGAAATTGTTTGTTTCAACACCGGTGTAATTAGTTAATACCACCGGCCTCTTAGTATAGGTAGTAAATAATTCCTTTACGCATCGATTGACTATTAATTTACGAAGATACGAAGATAAAGTTGACTTGAAGATTAAGCGTTAGTTTAATGAAAATAAAAAGCGTTACAATGCACTTGATGAAGTTACATTTAATCACGGTTTATAAGGCCTTAGTGATTATACGATTTAACACTTTTTTATAACTAACACTTAACAAAAGTAGGAAGGGAGTTCTATTTAAAAGCATCCACTTCTTTCGAACGACAGAAATTAATAAACTTTTTTACAGGACGAGTTCGATTAGCGACTTAACAGCACGAGGTTTCAAACGAAAAAGCTTTGATTTTGAATAAAAATTCCAGCACATCAACTCCAGCTATTTAAGTTCCTTAAAAGTGTTCCGGTTTCATGATTCCAATATTTACAATTTAAAACACATAACATCTTTTAAGGATAAATATAGTTTGGCAAAGAGTTAATAATTGAAATGCAAACGAATTTGAGACCAAAAGCATATTGAAACGCAAACTTTCATTACGAAATATTTTAAGCTATTGATTCGCATTCCAATTTTAATAATATATATATATATATATATATTTTAA
Organism: Trachelipus rathkii; assembly: GCA_015478945.1. Classification (NCBI taxonomy): domain Eukaryota; kingdom Metazoa; phylum Arthropoda; class Malacostraca; order Isopoda; family Trachelipodidae; genus Trachelipus; species Trachelipus rathkii. Next base: position 7,145 of record JABUQX010147483.1, read on the forward strand.
GTATATATATAATAAAAATCTGTTTTGAACAAAATTTTATTACATATGTTCAGGCAGTTCATATTTCAAAGGGGAATTATTTTAAACTTTTGGGTAAAATTGATATATTGTTATTATTATTATTATTATTATTATTATTATTATTATTATTATTATTATTATTATTATTATTATTAATCATTATTATTATTATTATTATTATTATTATTATTATTATTATTATTATTATTATTATTATTATTATTATTATTATTATTATTATTATTATTATTATTATTGTTATTATTATTATTATTATTATTATTATTATTATTATTATTATTATTATTATTATTATTATTATTATTATTATTATT
>JABUQX010147483.1:20000-22500 GCA_015478945.1 Trachelipus rathkii
TTCAGGTGTATGCTTGGGTGATTATGTACGAGTTTCCAGAGAGGCGGAAAGGTTTAGGAAAGGCTATGAATCAGGATGGTCTACAGAGGTTTTCAAAGTTCACAATATTCGAGACTTCCCCACAGGTTAAAATTATACTATCTTGAGGATTTAGATGGCGAAAAAATAAAAGGAGGGTTCTATAAACAAGAAATACAAAAAAAAATACGTTTCAATCACAAATAATTGTACATAAAAATTGAAAAGATATTAGGCTCGAAAGGAAAGGGGCTAGAAATAAGCAGTATCTGGTTAAATGGGTAGGATACCCTAACAAGTTTAACTCCTATATAAAAGCAAGTGAAATTAAGAATCATTAATCAGTGTTCATTGTGACCATGGCGAGTACAGACCACTTCTATTTAACTCTGCCTTCATCGGCTTCGATGAATCTACATCCTGATAATAAACTCTCAGACTTCACGACAGAGTTATTGAACCCTGTTGAGATTGAAAGAGACGTTTATGAAGTAGGGTTGTGTGAAGTGATATTAAATACAGATGTGGAAAATGTCCCGCATAATCTTTACTGGATGAATGTTTACAGAAGTGTAGATTGTGTTGAAACTACAAGAAGTGAAAAACACAGGTGACCTGAACCGCATTACGATGGGTACAAAAGAATACTTTTATGAAAGATTTGTACTGAGGAAAGCCTATTTTAAATCAGTACCTGCTATGTTCAGTTATTTAAATACGCTTTTAGCGACCAGTAATATGTGTAGAGATCTAATTTACAACACAGATATTCATCCCTCTGATGATGAAGTATTAATTACTTTGAGATCCACAGCCGGTAATAACCTAACAAAAAACGACGTGTTTTCCTTAGGAGATCGTCAGCAGCAGCGAAACACGTCCATGAGCGTGAAGATGGTTAGATATCCTACATGATGTCCCTACTATGTTGAAGAGGGTTATAAAATCAGTAGAAAACGAACATATAACCAAGAAAGAACTAATCGACGAACACGACCGGTATTACATTATACTTGTATTACCTCCGAGATGCTCAAACATCCGGGCATGGCTTATGTTTACACTGATATAGTGGATCACCAATATGTAGGGGACATTACAGCTCCTCTGTTAAGAGTAGTGTATTTTCCTAAAGAGAGTAGAGTAATAATGTCCACTATCTCGCGCTTAGTAGATCCCTAATCGGCTCTATAAGAGTACATATAAAGGATGTAGAAGGAAGGCCTTACCCATTCACAAGTGGCACATTGATGTGTAAAGTTCATATTAGAAAGAAAAACGCATCCTTCAACTATAACATAATGGAGCATTTTTAAACAGATTTGAAAATCTCATTTTACACGTTACTGGAGTTCACTCAAGAAATAGACGCCTATGAAGGACGATATAAGGGACATAATCGGCGTATTTTTATTCATTGATCTGCTCTTGCAGTGTAAAGAGGCAATTAATGGGGAAAGAAGCTCTAGCAACAATAGTAATGAACATGGAAGAGTATTCGTGGTCAAAAATAAAAGAATACGGTCTTGGAGTTTCACTAAGTTGTGCGAAACGCTTACCCGTGTTTAGGGTGGTGAAAATTTAGGCAAAAATCTATAAAGAACAGGTTTGCACATACCACAGATATAGCGGCAGGCGCGGATCCACGATGCATCACAAGACAAATTGCTGATGTTTCTGATGAGATGCTCGACGACGTTAGCGTAAAATAAGACGTAAAATGACAGGCCATGGTAGTGTTAAAGTTAAAGGACACAAGAATATCACAAACAGAAAAAAGCTAAGGGTAAAAAAGACCTCTAAAGCTAAAGGACGCAGGAAATCATTGGCATAAACCCTAAGGCTAAAAGACATCTGGCGTCAAAACGCATTGATGTATTTGCCGTTTAACTACTATCTGAAGGTACATCTTTCGACATCCTACAGCTGCCTGTGTATATAAAGGACATATATCTAAGGTCTTGTTCATTGCACAGCTTACCATCACACCCACATAAGATGCACTTTCTTCATCCTACTAGCCCGGACTGCTGCAAGAGCGAATTGGATCTCTTCTCCATGTACCCTACCTAGATTAGCGTTAACGAAACCAATTTCATCTCAAGCATTAATCCACTCACTAGATCACCAGCACCGACGTGCCTCTAGAGTTCAATATTCCAGGTACTTAAGACCAATATCTAGATCCATCCAATGTGTTTTTATATTTTAAAACGAAATTGACAAAGCCTGATGGTACAGATCTTCCTTCAGGTGACGATCACATAGTGTATACAGAGTCAAACTTCCTATATACTTGTTTTAATCAGATCGATGTTTATCTCAATGAAACTTCACTCGGCGCTTCAGCAGCTAGTCCTTATAGAAGCTACATAGAGCATTTACTGAACTTTTCTGATGATGCTAAACAATCTCATCTTCAGTCATGTGGTTTTTATAGCTTCAAAGATGAGTCTGAACATGTAGATAAAGCGGCAAAAGT
>JABUQX010147485.1:10000-12500 GCA_015478945.1 Trachelipus rathkii
AGAATAAAATAATTTTTTTTAAGTTTCTTCGATGAAATTTCTTCCTAAAATCAAAAATGTTATTTATTTTCCTGTAGATGTTATAGTTTTCTAGTTACATGCCTGAACTCTTCGGGATGCTGGCCATATATATATATATATATATATATATATATATATATATATATATATATATATATATATATATATATATATATATATATATATATATATATATATATATATATATATATATATATATATATATATATATATATATATATATATATATATATATATATATATATATATATATATATATATATATATATATATATATATATATATATATATATATATATATATATATATAATTAACTATATATTGATGATAAAGTCCCTTGAGGTAATATTTTTCAAAAATGGAAGTAAAAATATTTATTAATACATAACAACTTAATTAAAATCACAGAATAAAAGAGGATGCCGAGCTTTCGTGATCCATACTCGATTCACATTTTCAAGGACTGAAGGACAAAGAATTGGTGTTGATCTGAATTTAGCTACTCCATTCCATCTTCATTTCTGGCAACTTGGTAGTTTTTCAAAAAATCTTTTCAACGATGACGTTCTGTTTTTTAAGTCTTATCGATCAAGTTCACGAGCGCTTTTGATTCCTTCAAATATTTGTTTGTAGTTAGGTCGATTGTAGTTTCTCCCTTTTGTAGATTGAAGTTTGGGCTGTTTTTAATAATGAACGACTCTATTAATTTCCTTCTGGCTGTGTTTTGTATATTTGTGACAATGACTGGTGAATTTATATCAATAGTGTGGTTAAAATTTTGCCTATGACGTACTAATGATGAATAGACCAAGATAAACAACATTCATCATTAGTACGTCTAGACAATATTTATGTTGATCGAACCTGATTTTAAAGTTATTGGTTTCTCCTATGTAATTTTTTTCACAGTTCTTGCATTTTATTTTGTATATTCCGAAATTTTTAACTTGATTGATATTATTAGGTTTTAGTGAATATTTAAGTATTATATTATTTGATTTAACAGTCTGTATTGTATTCGGTAGATATTCCTTGATAACTCTTTTTGGTATATTGGGAATTGGTAGTATATTCTTGAATTGGTTTTTGGTAGGGTTTAATTTTAGAAATTTAGCTTTTGCATTTCGTAAAGATTTGTTTATGATACCATCAGGATATTTTAATCTATGGAAGTTATTTTTAATAGTTTTAATTTCTTTATCCAGGTTATTCGGGCTGCAAATTTTGTAGGCTCTAAGAAACAGGTTGCTCAAGACAGCTGATTTTATGGATATATCATGACTCGAGAACCAATGGATGTAAGATGGATTTGCTGTAGGTTTTCTATAAATATCAAAACTTGGAGGTTGATCTATATTCCAGGTTATTAGTACATCTAAAAAGTTTATTTTATTATTTATTGCTTTTTCAATTGTGAATTTAATATCATTATGAAGATTGTTAATAAAATTTAAGACTGTGTCGGTGTTTGTATTCCTCGGGATTAATGCAAAAATGTCATCGACATATCGTATCCAGATTATTGTAGGAAATTGTGGGAAAATATGATATTTTTCTAATAGCTCCATAAAAATGTTGCTGATAATTGGAGATAGTGATGAACCCATTGCTAGACCAGAAATCTGCTTAAAATATTTGTCTTGAAAATTGAAGTAAGCATGTTGTAGAGTAAGGTTTATTAATTTTTTAATGGTATCAAAGCTAGGTTGTAGTTGGATATTTTGTTCATTTATATGTCGTTCCAGCAGTTCTAGGGTATAATCTACAGGTACCTTAGTGAATAACGACACAACGTCGAAACTCACCACTTCAAAGTTGGAAAAGTTTTCATTTTTGATTTTATCGATGAAATGTTCGGAGTTCTTTAAGTGGGAGGTAGAAATGTTTCCAAGGAATATCTTTAGTTTTGAAGCCAGCCATTTTGAAAGATTCTGGGTAACACAGTTTATGTTGGAAATTATTGGTCTGAGAGGAATGTTTTCTTTGTGCAGTTTTGGAATTGCATAAAATTTTGAAAGAGTAGGTAAATATGCTTTAAATTTCTGGATTAGTTCTTTTTCTGCAGGTATTATCTTATTGATTGAACTATTAAATTTCTGTTGTGAGTTTTTAAGAGGATTATTGGTTAAGTTGCTATAAGTAGTAGTATCATTTAAGAGGTTGTATGCCTTTTCTGAATACTGTTCCGAGTTCATTAAAACTATGTTACTGCCCTTATCAGATCTAGTAATTACGATGTCTCTATTATTCTGAAGGTTTCTCAATGCTACATAAAACCTTCGTGGGAACCCTGAATGTTTCAAAAATCTTTTTGCATTTTAAGAGCAGTCAGTAAATATGCAGTTTATATCGCCCAAAAACTGCGACAGAGATTTAATAGTTCAATCCAATGAATGTACCTGCAGAAAAGAATTTAATCAGAAATTTGCATATTTACTCTTTCAGAGTATGCAATTA
>JABUQX010147485.1:17500-20000 GCA_015478945.1 Trachelipus rathkii
TAATTTTATTAAATGGTGCTTTTAACTTTCAAAATGACATAGTAAAAGATTCGATAATTATATATATCATTAAAAAAAAAAAACTAGTGAATGGAACCTAATTCTACCTCCTACTTTAATTATCAATAACAATAAATGTAGAATATTAAAATATAATGTAATATGCAATAAATTTCGTTTCAAAACATTTAGTCAGAAAAAATACATTATTAAGTTTAAAGTTTAATATACTGTTATAATATAAAGAAATTATAATATAAACAATGATAAAATATTTAATAATGTACAATTTATGAAAATATACAACTAAATGCCACACAATAATGTGTCCTAAAATTGGATTAAAAAATTGCAAATATTATAATACTACTATAACATTATAATACAGATCCAGTAGTTACCATAACTATAGCAATACAACAGTTAAAGTAATGGAAAGGTAGTGAATAATTTATTAAACAAATAATAATAAAATAATAACAACAATAAATAATAATAATAATAATAATAATAATAATAATAATAATAATAATAATAATAATAATAATAATAATTACTGCTGATACTAATAATAATAATAATAATAATAATATAATAATAATAATAATAATAAGAATAATAATAATAATAATAATAATAATAAGAAGAAGAAGAAGAAGAAGAAGAAGAAGAAGAAGAAGAAGAAGAAGATAGCAAGAAGAAGAAGAAGAAGAAGAAGAAGAAGAAGAAGAAGAAGAAGAAGAAGAAGAAATAAATTATAATGAATAATTAGAATAATTATATAAATAGAAATAATATGAAGAAGGAATAATAATAATCCGGAATAATGATAATTATAGATAAAAACATTAATAATAATAACATTGTTAATAATAATTATAATAATTAATAATAATAATAATAATAATGAAAATAATAATAATAATAATAATAATAATAATAATAATAATAATAATAATAATAATAATAATAATAATAATAATAATAATAATAATAATAATAATAATAATAATAATAATAATAGTAATACAATAATAATAATAATAATAATAATAATAATAATTGGTCGACGGCAAGTTTTTATTTTATTGTTTGAGCTTGACGGTGTTTTATTTATAATAATAGCTTACAGAATAATAAATTTAAATATTTTCGTCGAGTCATCCATTGATTAAACGTGGGGACACTAATTTTTTTTCTTCAAATGCACATAATATTTTGGCAATATAGAATTCATTTATAAACTTTCTAAAAATTCCTACAGATAAAATTCCTATAGATTCTACTTTGCGGGATTTGTGAACCAAAAAGAAATTATGATGGGCACTGCATGTGGATCAATCATGGCTCTATATTCTATGGTGAATACCATATTTAGTTTTTGGATATACTGTATATATATATATGAGTCTCTATATATATATATATATATATATATATATATATATATATATATATATATATATATATATATATATATATATATATATATAGGTATATATAAATGTATATATATATATAGATATATATATATATATATATATATATATATATATATATATATATATATATATATATATATATATATATATATATATATATATATATATATATATATATATATACAATAGTATATATATATATATATATATATATATATATATATATATATATATATATATATATATATATATATATATATTTATATATATATATATATATATATATATATATATATATATATATATATTTATATATGTTATTATAAGTACATATTTATATATATAATATATATATATATATATATATATATATATATATATAGTTATTTATATATATATATATATATATTCATAAATATATATATATATATATAATATATATATATATAATATATATATATATATATATATATATATATATATATATATATATATATACATATATATATATGTATATATATGTATATATATATAGAAGTTTATATATATATATATATATTGTAATTTAAAGCTGGCCCATGCAGATGATCCGAATTCCGTCATGGGAAAAAGTTGGGGAAACAAAGACTCTCAATATACCGATACTCTAGAGGTGGCAGACTATGTGATTAATCGAAAACTAGCATGTGGGTAACATATATATATATATATATGGAGAGAGATATATATATATATATATATATATATATATATATATATATATATATATATATATATATCATCGTTATCAATTACTGCTCCTCTGTTCCCCAGAACTGGGGTGGGGTGCGCAAATATGAACCAGAAAAGCAATAGTTAAGTTGATGCCATGATAGGACAGCCGAAGAAGAGAGCAGCCCAGCAATCTTCCCTCATACCCTTGAGTGCAAGACAGTCACGGCCAAAATCGGCCCTGAAGCTTCACACATCGTGACAGTGACCCTTTGTGGCATCTGGTCAATATCAGGGTTCATCCCCTAGGTCAGGCCCACAACGATGCCCACTCACAAAACCCCTCA
>JABUQX010147485.1:35000-37500 GCA_015478945.1 Trachelipus rathkii
CAGACATATAACATAAGTTCAACGTATACATCTATTTATACATATTAGTTGTTGCTGTTGGCCACACATATATATATATATATATATATATATATATACATATATATATTATATATATATAATATATATATATATATATATATATATATATATATATATATATATATATATATATATATATATATATATATATATATATATATATATATAGTATAATATTAAATTTGCACCTGCTATTAATAAATTTCATAGTGGTAAATTTATAAAAATATAAAACATTGTAACTTATTACAACATATTACCTCCTTAATAAAAGTAAAATTTGAAATTTTAGCCATTTTTTTAATATATATATATATATATATTTATATATATATATATATATATATATATATATATATATATATATATATATATATATATATATATATATTATGTGTGTGTATATATATATATAGATATATATATATATATATATATATATATATATATATATATATATATATATATATATATATATATATATATTATGACCTTATTAATACTGGCGCCTCTCGTCCGATTTCCTCATAATGTATGTATGTATGTATGTATGTATGTATGTATGTATGTATGTATGTATATATATATATATATATATAACTTTTTATATTTGTATATAAATATATATATATATATATATATAGTTGAAGAAAGAAATATATATATATATATATATATATATATATAGAGAGAGAGAGAGAGAGAGAGAGAGAGAGAGAGAGAGAGAGAGAGAGAGAGAGAGAGAGAGAGAGAGAGAGAGAGAGAGAGAGAGAGAGAGAGAGAGAGAGAGAGAGAGAGAATTTTTCAATTAAAGAGTCTAATTCAACACATTATTTTTGTAAATAAAACACATTAAAATAAATAAAAATAAATAGTGTCTAAGAAAATAATTAAATAAGAAGTTTACGTTTCGAGACTTATATCTTCATTAGAACTGAATTTTTTCTATTATTAAAACAATAAAATAAAAATATTGAGGCCAGCAAAAAAAGACAGAGTGGCATCACAATCTTAATCCTTTTTATCTTATCAAAAAATAAATTATTTCAACAGCAAGTCTTTAAGAGATATGTTGATGATGTTCTTGGTATTAATCTAAATTGAAAAATCCTTCTGATATGTTAAAATTACTTTTTGTAGAAATGAAAAAGGACTCAATCAATTGATTTAAGTTTTTATCTTTGGAACGAAACAAAAATTCTGCACCATTCCAATTAATAACATGATCTTCTTGTGATAAATGTCTAAATACAGCACTACTTTCATTGCCTCTCCTGACTTCACCCATATGTTGGTCAATTCTTGTTTTTAAGGTCTTTAAAGTTTCTCCAAAATATAAATCATTGCACATATAACAAGGAATGTTGTAAACACCTCCCATGGCTTCTCGTTTTGTGGTATTATTAGTAATTAGGATTCTTGAAAGTGTATCAGGAAAACTGAAAATTAAATTAATATTAAATAAATGTTTAAATATAAATTTAAGTTCAAGAAGTTGGGGTGAAAAAGGAATAACTTTAACATTTTCCATGACAAAAGGAGAGCAATTTCTTAGTCCTAGAAAATTAGAGTAGGCATGTTTATATTTACGTTTAATTAAAAAAAGGGGATATGCCAGTTTCTGAAAAGTTTGAAAAATAAAATCAGTTTCTTGTTGGAGAAATTGTGGATCACAAAAATGGAAAGCTCTTAGAAACATATTATAGATAATATTATTTTTAATATATGGGGGGTGAAAAGAAAAGTAATGGAGAAGTTGATTTGTATGAGTTGGCTTACGATAAACTTTAAAGGCCAGTTGTGTTCCAGTTTGTATAATTAAAAGGTCAAGGAAAGGAATGCATCCTTCATTTTGACCTTCAGAGGTAAAGGTGATTGTTAAAATGAAGAATGCATTTATTCCTTGACCTTTTAATTATACAAACTGGAACACAACTGGCCTTTAAAGTTTATCGTAAGCCAACTCATACAAATCAACTTCTCCATTACTTTTCTTTTCACCCCCATATATTAAAAATAATATTATCTATAATATGTTTCTAAGAGCTTTCCATTATTGTGATCCACAATTTCTCCAACAAGAAACTGATTTTATTTTTCAAACTTTTCAGAAACTGGCATATCCCCTATTTTTAATTAAACGTAAATATAAACATGCCTACTCTAATTTTCTAGGACTAAGAAATTGCTCTCCTTTTGTCATGGAAAATGTTAAAGTTATTCCTTTTTTACCCCAACTTCTTGAACTTAAATTTATATTTAAGCATTTATTTAATATTAATTTAATTTTCAGTTTTCCTGATACACTTTCAAGAATCCTAATTACTAATAATACCACAAAACGAGAAGTCATGGGAGGTGTTTACAACATTCCTTGTTATATGTGCAATGATTTATATTTTGGAGAAACTTTAAAGACCTTAAAAACAAGAATTGACCAACATATGGGTGAAGTCAG
>JABUQX010147485.1:50000-52365 GCA_015478945.1 Trachelipus rathkii
TAACAGCATTTTGAGTATAAAATGTTTTTACAAATACTCATAGCCTTAGAAATAAAAAGATGATGATTAGTTATACCATAAATGAGAATCTAGACATTATTTAATAACTGAGGCATGGGTTAATGAAGAACTATATGGAGACTCCTTTCAGGAATATGAAATAGACGGATATTCACTTTATTTATACCAGCGTAGAGGAAAGAAGGGTGGTGGTGTGGCGCTTTATGTTAAAAGCAATATTCAATCTGTACTAATGACTGACTTTAAAATTAATCATGATATTGAATCAGTGTGGGTAGATATCCTTATATACAATAAATCATATAGAATAGGGGCATTTTATAGACCTCCTGGCCAGAGTCCAGAATTAGACGCTGAAATTGTGAAAGAAATTGAGACAGCATGCCACAGTAATGAAAAAGGTATAGTCATAATGGGTGATTTTAATTTTCCTGGCATTCATTGGGATTCCTTGTCTAATATGGACCATAGTAGTTCTGCATTCATAAATTGTATACTAGATAACTTTTTGAGCCAGATGATCCATGAACCCACAAGATGATGCACTGTTAGACTTAATATTAACTATCGATGAAAGTATGGTGGATGAAGTTAGAGTTGAGGAGAATTTAAAATTAGTGATCATAATATAATTAGATTTAATATGAATGTGATATCTGGGCATAAATTGCAAGTTAATAAGGAAAAGATCATAGATTTCCGAAATGGCGATTTCACCAAATTTCGAGACATGCTTAGTACAACTGACTGGGATAAAGAGTTTAAAGACCAAAACTGTTTTATCATATGGGAACATTAAAAAATTTTAATGAATATTCAGTCAGTATGTTTTAAAGATAAAACCATTAGGTGGCGAAGAAAAACCTGTTTGGTGGAATAGAGAGATAGGGGAGAAAATTAATGAAAAGCGATGTTTTAAAATATTCAAGGGTAGTAATAGGAAGATGATTTAGAAAATTATAGAAAAATTGAATGAACTTAACCAGTCAATAAGAAAGGCAAAGAGAGAGGCAGAAATTAATTTAGCAAGGAATAGTAATAAGAACCTAAAGAAGTTTTTTAGCTTTTATAAATTTAAAAGTAAGAATAGGACAATTGGTCCAATTAAAATTGATGAAAATTTAGTGAGTTCAGATAAGGGAGTTGGTCAACAATTTCAATGCTTATTTTGCTTCAGTGTTTACTGAGGAAAGATTAGATAATAGTTCGGAGACTAATAGTTCTTGTATGCATGTAACAAATAGACTTACAGAATTTGAATTTGATGTAAAAGATATTAAACGTTTATTAGATCATATTGATCCAAGTAAAGCTGCAGGCCCTGATGGTATATATGGTAGAATTCTGAAAGAGGGTAGTTTCAGCATTGCAAAGGCACTGTATTTGATTTTTAAGCGATCTATAACATTTGGTGAGGTACCAGATGACTGGAAAACAGCATATGTTGTGCCTATTTATAAGAAAGGTAGTAAGGAAGATTTGGGAAATTATAGGCCAGCTAGCTTAACATCTCTGGTTGTAAAGGTTCTGGAAAAGTTACTGAAAGGTTATATAGAGAAATATTTAGAAGATAACAAGGTATTGTATGACTCCCAGCACGGTTTCAGAAAGGGTAGGTCATGTCAGACAAACCTTTTAGAATTTATGGAATACATTACTGACTGCATCGACCGAGGAGATCCAGTTGATATTGTATATTTAGACTTTAGTAAAGCTTTTGATAAGGTTCCCCATATAAGGCTGATGAAAAAGTTATTGCAATGTGGTATAGGGGGAGTGGTACATGGTTGGATTAAAGAGTGGTTGCGAAATAGAAAACAGTGTGTACAACTAAATGGGAATAAATCATGGGAAATAGTGAAGAGTGGTGTCCCACAGGGTTCAGTGCTGGGGCCACTATTGTTCCTCATATATATAAATTTAGACCAGGGATTAAAATGTAAGGTTTCTAAGTTTGCAGATGATGCCAAAGTGGCTACCTCTGTTACGGAATAGTGATGGATGTGCAAAGATTCAAAAATGATCTTGATAAACTTCTTGGTGGGCAGATAAGTGGCAATGAATTTTAATAGTAAAAGTGTAAGGTTCTTCACCTAGTTACTCAAATAAAAGTTTTAACTACGATATGAATGGGGATTGGCTTGAGTCTGTAACCAAGAAAAAGATTTAGGTGTGATTATAAGCAGTAATTTGAAAGTATAATCAGTGTTTGGAAGCTAGAAATAAAGCTAAGATGCTGGGCATAATAAACCGCAATGTTGTTTTACAAGAGCAGGGAAGTAATAAGTAAACTGTATAATTGCTATGTTAAGCCAGTATTAGAGTATTGTGCACAAGTTTGGGG
>JABUQX010147487.1:0-12500 GCA_015478945.1 Trachelipus rathkii
CGGTAGCTACGTTCAATTTCGATGGGTGTTTAACCGTTTTCGCATTTATCATTGAAACGCTTTCGCGTTTTCGTGCGCCGCTTCATCACTATCATTCTAACACAATTCACTACCTCACACACATCTAATTCTTTCATAACCCCATCCATATACAAATTGAATAACCAAGGAGACATAACACATCCCTGCCTCACTCTGCTATTAATATTCGCCTTCAATAACTGAATATTTATTCTTTTTACCTCACCTAAATTACGTCCAACATACTTATGATTCCATTTAGAAGCTTTCCATCAACGCCATATATCAATAACACCTGCCATAGAGATTCCCTATTAATCCTATCATAAGACTGTTTCAAATCCATAAAACATAAATACAATTTATTCTTCTCCTCCCTCATTTTCCTAATCATTTGTTTCAATGTAAAGATTTGATCCACACATCTCTACCACTTTAAACGCACATTGTTCTTCACCAATCAATCCTTCAGTCTAGCTTAACACTCTCGACCAAACTACAGTATATATCTTTCCCTACACAACTTTCAGATCATACTATTTCTAATACCTACAGTTACCTTATCCACATTACCCTTATATAAGATGCTATTATTCTTTCTCCTCCAATCCCATAAGACATCTACCCACTACTGCAATGCTTTGTTTCACAACTTTCAAATCAATCTATCACTCATCTCGCGTATAGCCAATAATAATATTAATAATATGTTTATATAATAATATAATAATAATAATAATAATAATATAATATATAACTATAATAATAATAATAATAATAATAATAATATATATAATAATAATAATAATATGTAATAATAATAATAATATATATATAATATTTCTTAATATATATATAAAATGTAATATAATAATATATATATATATATATATATATGTAATAACCAATAATAATAATAATATCATCCTCCATCATCATCTCCTCCTCCATATCACTCCATCATCATCATCCCATCGAATTTAAATGATATTAATTATGTTCGTGAGTGAATTTGTTTGGAGATATTATAAAGAGAATGTGTGTGGGAGAGGTGATAAAAAAATGTTTTACAAGTTAAAAATTCAAAAGTACTTGCAAATACTTTGCAAATTTTCAGAATACAAATACACTGGGTTTTAGATACTGCCAAGTACAAATTACTCTAAAAAGTACTTTAGTATAAGTACAATTTTTTGCCCAAAACAAATATGCAAAGATAATAGAAGTTAAAATCAATGAAAAAAACATACAACCTAATCCAATGTACAAATCCCTCATCCTCCTCTTAATTCTGCTCCCAGGATTATGTATCAGACCTATCACCCCTAAATCAATATAATAATCTGATACTAGCCGGGACTTCAATTCCCATAACCCTGCATGGCTCAGCAAAAATAAACATTCACCAAGAGGTGAAACTCTCATAGACAACTTACACACACTCTGCATCCTCAAGCACAGACACCAACTCACACAACAACCATTCTAACATAATGAGACCCCTACATCCCCAGACTATCTCTTTTTGTTCCCCCCTAATTCAGCTCGCTGCAACACGGCAAACCTTATATGCTCTATCCTCATATCACATTCCAATGCTAACCACAATTCACTATAAAAACCCCACATACACATCCTTTAATAAGACTTACACTAACAATAAGAAAGCAAACTGGTAAGCTTACACTAATTTAATAGAACAAAAACTAAAATTGTCCCAAGCAATAAACTTTACATCTCTCGACAAAGCAATATAACACTCCAATAAAACCATTCTAAAGGTATCAAAAAATTAATCCCCAAGGCTACCGTAAACATTTTGATCTCAATTTTTCACCATTAAAATATAGCCTAATAAAACAAAAAAAATTCCTTCACACAAAATAGACAACCAAATCTAAAACAAATAAGACATATCATAGACCTTAACAACAGAGTAAACAACTTAATTAACTCTAACCAAAACAAAAACTGGCAACAGTACACTCAAACACTACACCATAAAACTAACAAAAATGTACTGAAAAATAACAAATCTACATTTCACAAACAAAGCCTAAACCAACCCATGAAGGCATCTATAAACAAAACAACAAAATCCTTAGCCCTAAAAGTCAATGCAATTTCCTCATGTTATACTACTCTAAAATTAGTCTTAAACCTGCAACCCCCACCAAAAGAATAACAACAACTAAACGACTTAAAAAGTTAAAGAACAAGTACTCAACACCATCAAAAATTTCAAACAAATCAAAAGCAGAAGGGCCATACAAAATATCCAATATCTACCTCAAACACCTCAGAGGAACTCTAAAGCCATAGCAGCAGCAGCAGTACTAACCCAAATAATTCGCTTACAGTTGCAATCAAGTTTCTAACTCAGCACACCTGTATTACATGCAAAACCCTAATAAATCATGAACCCTTCTTCAGCAGACAGATATTACTACTTTCACTATATCCCTAAACTGAAGTTTTAATCCCCTGAATGAGTATCCTCCTCTCAGATACATAACATGGTCTCTAAGAGACCAAAACACACCCCTACCTCAATTCTAATATATATATATATATATATATATATATATATATATATATATATATATATATATATATATATATATATATATATATATATATATATATATATATATATATATATATATCAGGGTTGGCATTATACCCCTCCCCTCCACACACACAAAAAAATAACCAACTTCAAGCACTTGTGTTTTTCCTTTAACTGTTATTTTCAATAATTTAAGATATTTTAAAAAATTATTATATGTCATAATTTAAATCATTTATTATAGTAGCGAGCCTATATTCATTTTATTTAAGATTTGCAATGATATGACATTCCACTAAAAAAGAAACGAACTACTTGTAAGTCAATATTACATATATATATATATATATATATATATATATATATATATATATATACATATACACATAAACTCCCTCCACAAATAAAAAAATAATATATATATATATATATATATATATATATATATATATATATATATATATATATATATATATATATATATATATATATATATATATATATAGGACCTTTTCTGTTTTACACAATGGTCAGTTTTGAATTTTTTTAATATATTTTTACTATATGATACCAACAATGAATTTCAGTGGTAACGGACATGATTAAAAAATATATAGGACCAGTTACGTTTTACGGATCGTAACTTCTAAAAAATTTTTAACTAAAAGAAATACCAGGTGAAAACCGCAAAGATGGCACTAGTGGTCTCTCAGCCTTCACGGAACATTGGGGTAGGACTATTTCCCTTCCCGGGAGGGTCTCGGAACCCCCACTCTTTTGTTATTTGGGTGTGGGTTCTCCTTCCAGGGTGGAAAACGTCCACCCTCTGTCCCCCGTCGGCTCGAGCCCCCTAAATTTTTATTTTTTTTTATTTTATTTTTTTTTACATATTTGTAATAAGCTTTATACGCTGATTCCAAATATGTAATTGGTTTTTCTGTAAGTGTCGTACTTTTTGAGATATTTAATTTATGAAATTTTTTTTTTTTCATTTTTATAATAAGCTTTATACGCTGATTCCAAATATGTAATTAGTTTTTCTGTAAGTGTCGTACTTTTCGAGATATTTCATTTTTAAAACAATATTTAACAAAAATGTGATTTTTAAAAATTATTTAAAAATACTTCGAACTTTTGAATCATGTCCGTTACCACTGAAATTCATTGTTGGTAGCCTATAGTAGCAATATATTTAAAAAAAACAAAAAAAAATTTCAAAACTGACCATTGGTAATACCAGAGAAGAAAAGGAATACTCCATATATATATAAAAAAAAAATATAAATATATATATGTATATATATATATATATATATATATATATATATATATATATATATATATATATATATATATATATATATATATATATATATATATGGATCATGTCGATTATCCGCCTCCACCTCCATATATTATATATACATCGATTGTATGAATTCGAACACATTTCATAATGCGTCTACAATTTTACCAATGAAATTTAAAAAAAATAAATAAAAATAACGCTTTTGAAAAATTTAAAATAGTTAAAAATGTTGAAAAACTTGTATGATTTTACCGTTTTCTGATAAAACGAAGAAGCTCGCTTACTCCGAGTAGGCACGAAAGATGCCAAATGTTGAATTTTTTTCTTTTTTCACTAAAGAATATCCCACGGGTAAACAAGAACGTGGGCAAGAGTCGGGGTTTCTCGGCCTACCGGGGGACGACGGGGGGGACTTCGTCCCCCCCTCTGTCCCTCCGTCGGCTCGAACCCCCTAAAAAAGGATATAAAAAGAAAAAATAATATTTTCCCAAAGCGTAAACTTAAAATACTATTTGGCAACTTTTAATTGTTCTCGGGAAGTAATGTACGGATTCAAGGTCATTCACACCGAAGCTTCCTCGATCTAAAATTATAATAGTATATAAGGTGGTATTAATAAATATTAGAATAAAATAATTTTTTTTTAAGTTTCATCGATGAAATTGCTTGTTAAAATCAAAAATGTTATTTTTTTTCCAATAGCTGTTATAATTTTTTAGTTACATGCATGATGCTCTCTCTCGCTTTCTCTATATATATATATATATATATATATATATATATATATATATATATATATATATATATATATATATATATATATATATATATATATATATATATATATATATATATATATATATATATGATTATTTAATGTTTTATTTTTTCCTAAAACAATGATTCTCTCTCTTCTCTCTCTCTCTCTCTCTCTCTCTCTCTCTCTCTCTCTCTCTCTCTCGAGAGAGAGAGAGAGAGAGAGAGAGAGAGAGAGAGAGAGAGAGAGAGAGAGAAAACTCACGACGCGTTTTTCGCTTAAGGTAGCCCTATTCTTTGGCGTAGATTCGTTATATTTGTTTTGATACATGTTAAGTCATTTATAATGAAAAATTAAAGCTAATGCTATTAAAACAAATTAAAAACACAGTTTTCTTAAATCACGAAAACTGTATTTAAACTATTAAATCAATAACATAGATAATTAATAATATTAATACATTTCACTAACTTTAATAACAGCACAGCAACCACGTAAAGTTGCTATTTGAGTTATAGTTTTTTTTTTAGAGAAAAAAATAAATTATAAAAATATTTTTTTTATATATATATATATATATATATATATATATATATATATATATATATATATATATATATATATATATATATATATATATATATATATATATATATATATATATATATATATATATATATATATATATATATTAGTGATGGACCAGATTTCAAAATTTGACTGTTTGCGGATGCCAGGTCGGATATTAAAAGGCGACGGACCCCACTATATCGTCAGTGTATAGGTTCATCCTTGGCCCCAGGTGAGCTAACCCGCTTCCGCCCTCCAAATCAGCCAAATTTCTTTCCTATTGTTCACCTTTATTCTCGCCTCTGCCAAACTCACATCTCTTTCCTTCAGATACTCGTTTACTGACTCAATCCACTTTTTCTTCGGTCTCCCACCCGGTCGGTTCCCAACACTATATATCTTTTTAACCAACCGACTACCATTCATCCTTTCCACATGACCAAACCATCTCAACATACTTTCATTTGTTCTCTCATTTACCCCTTTCTTCACACCACACAACTCTCTTATACGTTCATTCCTCATTTTATCAAATCTTCTCACACCTAGCATGCCCCTAAGATTGTCCATCTGAACACATTGAACTTTAGATCTATACTTCTTATTCCAGACCTTAGTCTCACTACTATACAATAACACAGGTAGCAATGTACCCTCATGTAAGAACCTAGCGCACTCAAGACTTAATCCCTTTACATTCACCAACGATTTAATTGCACCAGCCACCTTCCTGTCATTCACAACTTTCCTACTACACTCTGCATCATCCGTTCCCTTCTCATCCAACATATACTCTAAATATTTAAACTCAGACACTTGTTCCAGCTGCTCACCATCTAACATAACTTCACACTGAGGACTGTCCTCACTCACAACCATAACCTTACTCTTATCTACGTTTACTTTCAAACCCCTCCTTTTACACACTCTGCCAAATCTCTCTACCAATCCTCTCAAACTCTCTTCAGATTCGCCACACAAAACCAAATCATCCGCATATAATAGGTAGGGCACCCTCCACTCATCTCCATTCTCCATCATTCTAACACCATTTACTGCCATCCCCACCTCGAATTCTTTCATAACCCCATCCATATACAAATTGAATAACCAAGGAGACATAACACATCCCTGCCTCACTCCGCTATTAATACTAAACCAATCACTTTAGACAACTATATATATATATATATATATATATATATATATATATATATATATATATATATATATATATATATATATATATATATATATATATATATATATATATATATATATATATAGATATACAAAATATATATATATATATATATATATATATATATATATATATATATATATATATATATATATATATTAGTGATGGGACGATTATAAAAATTTTTGACGATGACGATGACGATGACGATGACGATTATAGTAAATTTTGACGATGACGATGACGATACCGATGACGATGACGATGACGATGACGATTATTTGAAAATATATAATTAAAAAAAATTTCTCTCTCTCTCTCTCTCTCTCTCTCTCTCTCTCTCTCTCTCTCTCTATATATATATATATATATATATATATATATATATATATATATATATTCATATATATAAGTAGTATATACACACTCATACATATATCTTCTCCTCTATATATATATATATATATATATATATATATATATATATATATTTATATATATATCTATATATATATATATATATATATATATATATAAGGCTGTAGACAGGGAAGTCAACCCCCCGAAATTTTTTAAGCGATCAAAATTTTTGATTCCTTAAAGTCTCTTAATAATAATAATAATAATAATAATAATAATAATAATAATAATAATAATAATAATAATAATAATAATAATAATAATAAATAATATTTTGTTAATAGTTCCACAATAAAACGATGTATAATTGCCAAAAAAAAATTAAAATTTAACATATAAAGTAACTTCACAAATGTGTCAAAAAAGTTCTATAAAAAGACACAACAGAAAATACTTCATCTAAACTTCTCCAGAAGAAAAATCATGTCCACTTCTCAGAAAGGGTGTCCATAAGTCCGAAAAACTCTAAAGTAGGGGGCTTACAGCCATCCTGGAGGTTCAAAGGTAAGAGCGTCGGACTTTCCTCTCAGAGTCGCTTCGTCGAATTCTTTTTCCTTTGAAAGCTAAGAAGAAAATTATTCCTGCTGAGATCATTTCTTCAGGACTTAAGAGCTTTGTTGAAGACTTGTATATTGTTGCAATATTTCGCCTCCGAACTCAAGGCATCTTCAGGCAGAAATGAAATTAATTTGTGGGAACGGCTATGATGAATATTTTGTTAATAGTTCCACAAATATTCATCATAGCCGTTCCCCCAAATTAATTTCATTTCTGCCTGAAGATGCCTCGAGTTCGGAGGCGAAATATTGCAACAATATACAAGTCTTCAACAAAGCTCTTAAGTCCTGAAGAAATGATCTCGACAGGAATAGTTTTCTTCTTAGCTTTCAAAGGAAAAATAATTCGACGAAGCGACTCTGAGAGGAAAGTCCGACGCTCTTACCTTTGAACCTCCAGGATGGCTGTAAGCCCCCTACTTTAGAGTTTTTCAGACTTATGGACACCCTTTCTGAGAAGTGGATATGATTTTTCTTCTGGAGAAGTTTAGATGAAGTATTTTCTGTTGTGTCTTTTTATAGAACTTTTTTGACACATTTGTGATGTTAAATTTTAATTTTTTTTGCTATTATACATCGTTTTAATAATAATAATAATAATAATAATAATAATAATAATAATAATAATAATAATAATAATAATAATAATAATAATAATAATAAATAATAATAATAATAATAATAATAATAATAATAATAATAATAATAATAATAATAATAATAATAATAATAATAATAATAATAATAATAATAATAATTAATGAATATGAAAAGTATTTATTAATGGAAATGAGGAGACATGTTTGTGGTCCGTAACGATTTCTTAGGTCAAGTTGCTGTTCTTCATATATGTATAAAATATTTAGACCAGGGACTTAAATGTAAGGTTTCTAAGTTTGCATGATAACCAATTATTTCTCAGGTCATGATGGATGTATAAATATTTAAAAAATAAGGAGGAAGCTGTAACCGTTGATGGGACTAACGCTGGGTTTCATTCCTTCTTTCGCTAAAATCTTTCTCCTCATAAACCACTGGGTTCGGCTCAGTGCTTATTTATCTGGCCATTCAGGCTACAGACAGTGCGTATCGGGGGTGGAAAAATTCTGTCTTCAATCACTCTCGCCAATTTTCATTCAGCTAAATCGTTGCAGGGTTACTCTTCGACCAAGCAAAGCGAGCTTTCATCAAACGAATGTGCGTAACTTCCTTGGTTCTACTGACAAGCGTCTTTCTGGCCTCTTTCAAAAACATCTAGCAACTTCTGTAAATCTCCCTTTCCTCTGATGGTTCTGTTGTTAATTCTCCAACTGAAAAGGCCAATCTCTTCGGCCTCCTATTTTCCACTAACTCAACCCTAGACGATTCTGGCAAATCTCTTCCTCCTTCTCCTCTCAGGTGTCCTATGTCTTTACCTGTGATTACATTTGATCGGGTGCATAGGCTCCTGAAATCTATGAAGGATAGGAAGACGGGTAGCCCAGATGGCATTCCTCCCCAAGTTTTGAGGGAGTGTGCTTCCGTGCTATCCCCGCCCCTCGTTCAACTATACTCTCTATGTCTCAATACTAGCACTTTCCCTCAGTGTTGGAAGCTCGCACATGTCCAACCTATTCCGAAAAAAAAGGAAGCCGCTCTGATCCTTCTAACTATCGCGCTATAGCTCTCACTTGTATTCTATCTAAGATCTTTGAAACCCTTCTCGACTTTCACTTCTTAGATTATCTGGAAACTCATTCCCTTCTTTCCGATAGCCAGTACGGCTTTCAGCGCTCGAGGTTCTTCTGGCGATATACTTTCCTTTTTAACGTATTTATGGTTTTCCGCCATTAGGAACTACGGGGAGACTTGAGTGGTGGCACATGACAAATCAAGCATTTAGGCCGTCATCATCACGCCGTCACTACTCTCAGCTTCCCTTCTTTGGGTTCCTCTTTTCTCTTTGCTTAATTATGTCTAGCTTTTAGTTCAAATCTCTAAATAATCGGCTGTTGTTGATGGGGCGACTTCTTTACTTCTTCTTTTTCTGTCCAGCCAATTGGTGTTCCTCAGGTTCTGTCTTATCTCCTACTTTATTCCTACTTTTCATTAATGATCTTCTCACCTGCACATCTAACTCATCCCACTCCATCTTCAGTGGGTGACTCAAGGCTCACACTTATTTTCTTCAACTCATTTCAGTTCTGCTTCCTCTTTTACTTTCTAGAATTGCCTCTCGTCTTAATCTTTCCTATTTTATTCTCGCTGATCTGGATAGAATTTCCGGATGGGATCGTCTCAACCTTGTGAAATTCAATTCTTTAAAAACCCAACTTCTGAAAATCTCCTTCTCTTAAACGTATTCTAACTTTCGTATTTCTTTTAACTGTTCTCTCGTCTCTCTTGTTGACAATATAAACATCATTGGCCTTAACATAAACAAAAAATGTCTTGAAAACCTCACATCACGGTTGCTAGGGCGGGCTCAAAGAAACTGGGAGTTCTGTTTAGACCGAGACTTTTTTCCTCTTCTCAGTTGCTCCAGCTATACAAGGGTCTCATCCGCCCTTGTATGAAGTACTGTTCTCATATCTGAGGGGGCTCTGGCTTCACCGGCTTTGTTCAGGGTCGAGGTCAAGGCCAAAGACTTATAAACTGTTCTTTTGGTGCTTTATCTCTATTCTATGCACCCCAGCGGCAAGTCAGGGAACTTATTATTTGCGTACCACCACCTTTACAACGCCCTCGTAACACAGGAGTGCTGTATCTGTGTTGATATTTGTGTTGATATTGGTAGCTCCAGGCTAGTTAGTTCGCTGTGGTGCTTCCTCCTTTTCCGCCACCTATATTTCTGTAGATTCTTTCCATCTTCTGCTATGTCCCCTGCTAGATTTAATCTTCCTCACTTTAAAGCCTGCGTCTGTGCTCATCTGCGTAATGGCCAGGGTGAACTTTTGAGATACTACACCCCCTCCTTCAGGAATACTACGCTCCTGACTGAGTGGTGGTGACAACTGTAAAAAAAATCTAGGTGGGCAGATGTGGTAAATGAACTAAATCCCTACTCAACCACCTCAACCATCGTTCGAATTATCGAAAATTCGCCGCTCTTCAAAATTCACCTCAGATGGACCATCATCGTCTCAACCACCACCATCACTTTTCATATTCAACTTAATTTACTTCTTTAGTTACTAGCACTCACACACACAAAATCTACCATAGCTCTCTACCACAAGTCACTCATCAGAATTGCAAATCTTTCTATCCCCCTCTCATTTCTTTCCACACCAACACAAACACATTTCACACCACACCACTCATTTTTACCGTTTCCTTCCATCTTTGTTTCAGTCATAGCTAGCAAATCAAATTTGCCCTTTCTAAATACATCCATCACCTCTCTCCTCTTCTCCTCAACATTTATTCCTCTGACATTCCATGTATCCATACGATTCATACATTTTCGCCGAAAGATAGGACGTCGATGACGGCGATCACGACCTTCTCTGAGCCATGCATTAGCATTCCTGGCAAAAGATAAGTGGTAGTGGCCAGCCAACCCAAACTTCTATACTTAGACCGCCACTTCCGACCACACCCGGAATAGCCACCGTCTAAATATTGTTCTTCCCCCACACATAGGGATATAATGGATAGGGATGTCTGTAAGATGTTGTCTAGAAGAGGGGTATGGATATAAGTATGTGTATATGATATGTGGATAAATGATGGTCAGTAATATGTTGGAGATGAGTGTGGATATGAAGCAAGAACAGAAAGGCGAACCATTGGGCACTGGAATGTCATACACTATATAATCCATTATATACATATATATATACATATAATAAAATATATATATATATATATATATATATATATATATATATATATATATATATATATATATATATATATATATATATATATATATATACATATATATATATATATATATATACATATATACTCATATCACCATATATATATATATATAATATTTATTTATAAGTGGTTGACTCGGGCGAGAAAATCAATAAGGTAATGTATCGTTATTTTAAATAAATTTTCGGGTGGAATACATTAAATTTTTAGATGCATAACCTAACTTAACCTAACCTAACCCAACCCAACCTAACCTAACCAAACTTAACCTAAATTAACCTAACCAATATTAACGGAGTCAACCACTTATAAATGTCCTATATATATATAATATATATATATATATATATTATATATATATATATATATATATATATATATATATATATATATATATATATATATATATATATACTCGCGCCACTCCATCCTCATTATTATTATTATTATTATTATTGAGTTTTAATATTATTCAAAATTCTTAATATTTGTTCAATTAATCGGCAAAATAATCGGCAGAAATTGCCGATGACGATGACGATGACGATTGAGAAAAAAATATGCCGATTTTGCCATTGACGATGACGATGACGATTAATCGTCCCATCACTAATATATTTATATATATATATATATATATAATAATATATATATATATATATATAATATAGCATAATATATATATATATATATATATATTTATATATATATAATATATATATATATTTATATATATAAATATATATATATTTATATATATATATATATACTTCTTTAATATATATATATATATATATATATATATATATATATATATATATATATATATATATATATATATATATATATATATATATATATATATATAATATATATATATATATATATATATTTCAATATATATATAACAATAACAATAATAATATTAGCTAACTCATATATATATATATATATGTATATATATATATATATTCGTAGATGGACATGACTGAGTTATATATATATATATATATATATATAATAATAATAATAATAATATATATATATATATATATATATAATAATAATAATAATATATATATATATATATATATATATTATATATATATATATATGTATATATAATAATAATATATATATATATATATATATAATATATATATATATATATATAATATAATATATATATATATAATAATAATAATAACAACAATAATAATATAATAATA
>JABUQX010147487.1:17500-22500 GCA_015478945.1 Trachelipus rathkii
TTTGCGGTTTACCCTGGGGTATTCTTTTAGTTAAAAAAAAAAAAAAAAAAAAACAATTTTTTCCATTTTTTTATACAAATTTCATACGCTGATTCTTAATATGTTATTAGTTTTCTTGTACCTATCGTAGTTTTGGAGATATAAAAATAATAAAAAAAAATGTTAATAATTTTTTTTTCATTTTCCATACAAATTTCATACGCTGATTCAATATATGTTATCCGAGACTAATGCCTATCTTGATTTTCAGTATGTTTCTGGGTAACATGCTGGACTATTTCACCATATGTGTAATAACAATAATAATATGTATATATAACGCATATATGTATAACAATAGCATATAACCATATAACTATAACTCTTTGCTCTAACCATAATAATAACTTAACCATATATAATATATATATATATATAATATATAACTCTTATATATATGAGCCAGTTTAAAACCACAATCCATATCTCAAAGAAAACTACAACAGCTACCAGGAAAAGGAATACATTGCTGGAATCCTGGCAAAATTTTTACCGAGGAAACTGTATAAAAAAAAAAAAAAAAAAAAAAAAAATCATATCTCAAAACCTACAATAGCTACGAAAAGGAATACAATTTTGGAATCCTTGTAAAATTATGGTTAGGATAATAAAAATAAAAAAATTAAACATTAAAATTGGCTTTTTTTTTTTTTTTTTTTTTTTTGGGGAAAGTGCGGTTATAATATATATATATATATATATATATATATTATTTGTAAGGCATTGTAATTAGGGAGCTCGAGCCGGCCAGGAGACCCCTGGGGGTGACGTTTTCCTCACCCCGGCAGAAGAGGGCGGAGGAACGGCATTGCCCAGCCTGCAAAGAGCAGGGGTTCGAGACCCTCCGGAGGGGAACGGTCTGCCCATGGTTCTCGGAAGGCCGAGACCGACTCCTGCATCGGTGCGGTAACTGCGCGGGATTGTTCTTTAGTTAAAAAAGGCAAAATTTAATAGAAAGTCTATTATTTTAACGAGTAACCAATAAAAGATCTCTAAATACTCGTATGTATTACTATAATTATTAACAATATTTTTATTTTTATTTTTGTTTTCTATCCAAAATTTTAAGTTTAAAAATGTATTCCTTTCTGTAGCTATTGTAGGGTTTGAGGATATAATTTTTTATTTATTTATTATTTTTTTTTTTTTTTTTTATTTTTTACATAGCCTAAAATTCTTCCAGCATTCCAACAATGCACGCCGTTGCCTTTTGGCGGCTGGCGAAGTTTTTGAGATTTGGATTGTAGCTCTTCTTCTAGAGGCTGACCATATATATATATATATATACTCTATATATATATATATATATTATATATATATATATATAACATACTCTATATATATGCTATATATATATATATATATATATATATATATATAAATATATATATATATATATATATATATATTGTGGCTCTTCTATAGGCACATCCCTATATATATATATATATATATATATATATATATATATATATATATATATATATAGGTCAGCCTCCAGAAAGCAACATGCACGTAACAAAAAAACCATAACAGGTACAGGAAAATAAATAACATTTTATTAATCAGGAGACATTTTTACCAATGAAATTTAAAAAAAATAAAATAAAAATAACGCTTTTGACAAATTTAAAATAGTTAAAAATGTTGAAAAACTTGTATGATATTACCGTTTTCTGAGAATTCCAAGAAACTCGCTACTCGAGTGAGCAGCAGCAAAGGTGCCAAATGTTGAATTTTTTCTTTTTTAACTAAAGCAAATCCCACGGGTAAACAAGAACGATAGCAAGAGTCGGGGTTTCTCGGGCTACCGGGGGACGACCTCTGTCCCCCCTCTGCCCCTCCGTCGGCTCGAACCCCCTAAAAAGGATATAAAAAGAAAAAATAATATTTTCTCCAAAGCGTAAACTTAAAATACTATTTGGCAACTTTTGCCCTCGGGAAGTAATGTACGGATTCAAGGTCATTCACACCGAAGCTTGCTCGATCTAAAATTATAATAGTATATAAGGTGGTATTAATAAATATTAGAATAAAATAATTTTTTTTTAAGTTTCATCGATGAAATTGATTGCTAAAATCAAAAATGTTATTTTCCTGCAGCTGTTATAATTACAGTTACATGCATGATGCTCTGGAAGCACAATATATACTCATATGAATATATATATAAATATATATATATATATATATATATATATATATATATATATATATATATATATATATATATATATATATATATATATATATATATATATATATATATATATATATATATATATATATATTCTTTCTTTCTTTCTTTATCTTCCTTCTATCATCCCAAGAATGGGAGTAAGGTGCGTACAAGCATCGGGAAAGAAAAGCAGTAGAAGAACATGACAAAGGATCGAAAAGAAAGCCCAGCCTTACCACGCCCCCCTCAGTACCATTAATTAGTGAGGAAATCGTCGCAGTCAAGAAAATCTACCCTAAAAGCTTCATGTGGGACAGCGACGGACCTCACCATGGTAGATCGTCAATGTAGGGTTCATCCCTTGGCCCAGGTGGGACACAACCATACCCCCTCAATCCCCCGCCATCCATTCTCTCCTACCATGCACCTTTATTTTCACCTCTGCCAAACTCACATTTCTCTCCTTCAGACATTCGTTCACAGACTCAATCCACTTTCTTCGGTCTCCCAACCGGTCGGTTCCCAACACACTCGCCACTATACATCCGCTTAACCAACCGACTATCATTCATCCTTTCCACATGACCAAACCATCTCCACATACTTTCATTTATTTACCTCTTTCTTCACACTACACAACTCTCTCTAATACGTTCATTCCTCATTTTATCAATTCTTCTTACACCTAGCATGCCCTTAGATTGTCCATCTGAACACAGAACTTTAGATCTATACTTCTTATTCCAGAACATAGTCTCACTACTATACAATAACACAGGTAACAACATACCCTCATGTAAGACCCTAGCGCACTCAAGACTTAGTCCCTTTACATTCACCAACGATTTAATTGCACCAACCTTTCCTGCCATTCACAACTTTCCTACTACACTCTGCATCATCCGTTCCCTTCTCATCCAACACATACCCTAAATATTTAAACTCAGACACTTGTTCCAGCTGCTCACCATCTAACATAACTTCACACTGAGGACTGTCCTCACTCACAACCATAACCTTACTCTTATCTACGTTTACTTTCAAACCCCTCCTTTTACATACCCTGATAAATCTCTCTACCAATCCTCTCAAACTCTCTTCAGATTCGCCACACAAAACCAAATCATCCACATATAATAGGTAGGGCACCCTCCACTCATCTCCATTATCCATCATTCTAACACCATTTCCTGCCATCCCCGCCTCGATTTCTTTCATAATCCCATCCATATACAAATTGAATAGCCAAGGAGACATAACACAACCCTGTCTCACTCCGCTATTAATCCTAAACCAATCACCATTGACACCATTTATTCTTACACACGCTTCACTATCGTCATACATACTTTTGATTCCATTCAGAAGCTTACCACCAACACCATATCACTAACACCTGCCATAGAGCTTCCCTATTAATCCTATTATACGCCTGTTGCAAATCCATAAAACCTAAATACAATTTATTCTTCTTCTCCCTCATTTTTTCAATCATTTGTTTCAATGCAAAGATTTGATTGACACATCTCCTACCACTTCTAAAGACACCTTGTTCTTCACCAATCATTCCTTCTGTCACTCAATAAACTAATTCCCCTATAATTACTACAGTCACCCCATCTCCCTTACCCTTATATAAGGGTACTATTACTGCTCTCCTCCAATCCCTCGGAACTTTACCCTCCATAAACGCTTTGTTACACAACTTTCAAATCCAATCAATCACCATCTCCCTCCGTTCTTGATCATTTCACCAGCATTTCATCTATATCTGCAGATTTACCTTTCTTCAACTTTCTCACTCTACCCATTACCTCCTCCTTACTAATTACCTTATCCCCAAAATATCTATTCCTTTTTGCACCATCAAACCCACACACATTCACTATCACCTCTTCATTACTACCAATGTTATACACATTTTCGAAGTGTTTCTTCCACACTCTTCTCACATCCATTTCATCAGTTACGAAAGCACCATCCCTTTTCATTATTCTAAGCAGATTTCCCTTATTCACATTCTTAACCTTTCGCGCTTCCTTCCAGAAGAGGTTCCTATTCCCATGTAAGTCCCCATTCATCCTCCTTCCAAACTGCTCATTTACCTCTTTTTTTTTCTCCTACGTATGCACTTTTTAGTATTTTTCTTTTCTCTTATATAATTTAAAACATCTTTTTTTTAAACTTCATATATATATATATATATATATATATATATATATATATATATATATATATATATATATATATATATATATAATATATATATATATATATATATATATATATATATATATATATATATATATAGGACCTTTTTTACTTCATCACGACATTTATTATTTTCTGACAAATGAATGCATTCGAACAAAAAATTCAGCTTTAACCTAAATTAAAAAATAAGAAATATTCTTACGAAATAAATATCTTCAATTTATTGTGAAGTACAAAAAAGTTACAAATTTAAGAAAAACAATTCTTTTGAACATTTATAGAGAGAAAAAAACCTTATAATAATAATTAAATAGTAGTTAAAATTAAATTGTTTTAAATTCAGATATACATTTTAATATACTTTTAAATAAATCCTGACCTTGAAATTGTCTTTTCATCATTCACTTGTATATATATATATATATATATATATATATATATATATATATATATATATATATATATATATATATATATATATATATATATATATATATATATATATATATATGCCTATATATATGGTCAGCCTCTAGAAGGCCACAATCCATATCTCAAAAGCTACAAC
>JABUQX010147488.1:0-10889 GCA_015478945.1 Trachelipus rathkii
ATATATATATACTTATATATATATATATGAATTATATATATATATATATATATATATATATATATATATACATATATATATATATATATATATATATATATATATATATATATATATATATATATATATATATATATATATATATATATATATATATATATATATATATGTGTGTTGTGTGTGGATCACAAAATATATGCTAGTCTATCTAAGAATAGTTTCTTACCTCTCCATGTATGCTTGAAATATGTGATCGCAGACTGTAGAGGGACTTTTTCTGAGCCTTGTAACATTTAGACTGCGGTAAACACTTAATACATTTAAATACCATACGATCACCTTCGTTTGAGCTTACAAACTCAAAAAATTCTTGTAGGTAAGGCCAGGGGTTTTGTGATCGACTTCCTACAGTTTCACTTCTAGCATTAGCAGAGCTACTAACAGTAGCGATATCTACTGAAATATCACCTTCACTTGAAGAAATAGTAGGTATGGGACCGGAAATATTTTTACTTGACGTTTTCGTCAAGAAACGACCCATTTTATCAAGAGTGAAAAGTCTTTACGATCGGAAAAAAACACAACATATTTCAGTAATAGTTGAATTTAGACTAATAACGCTGCGCATACAAAATGAAACGAGACCGGGTACATATTGTAATAACATGTCTAAACTTGTTACGAGTTTGAAACAATTTCAAACCAGAATAAAATTAAATGTTTTATTTTTCTATATTTTTTAAAGTTGCGGTTGCGATTGCGGTGTAATTTTGCTTAAAATAATTGCGTCGCAAGCCAATTCGCAACTCATTCAAAATAATTGCGGCGCAATCGCAACCGCAACCGAGATAATTGCGATCGCAATTGCGGCCGCAACAAGTTGCGTCGCAAGTGCCCAACACTGTATATATATATATATATATATATATATATATATATATATATATATATATATATATATATATATATATATATATATATATATATATATATATATATATATATATATATATATATATATATATGGTCAGCCTCCAGATTAGGCGACGCACATAGCTAAAAAACTACGATAGCTACACTAAAATTGAATGCATTTTTGGAATCACGAGCAAATTTTAGTTAAGAAAAGTACAAAATAAAGTATTGTTTATTTTGGGGGGGACTTTTCGTAACTAAAATTTGCTCTTGATTCCAAAATTGTCTTCCTTTTTAGGGTAGCTATAGTAGTTTTTTAGTATGTGTTTAAATGACGTTTGTGTCATTTAACTGTGTCATTTGACTATGAATGACTGTGTTTATCTGCTGTCTGGTGTTTAAATGACGTTTGTGTGTCGCTTATCTGTCGTTTGAATATGAATGGCTGACAGTTGTCAGCTGTATAGTGAAGAAGCATTAAAATCTCGTATTGTATACCCAAGGGCCTAAACTCGAAATAAATAGAAAGTAATTATTGTACTTATACAATAATTACTTTCGAATAATTTTCCCAACAATGATATACATTTTCAAACATTATTATAACAGAGAAATATTAGAATTTAAATTATTATTATGGTAAGACAGACTAAACGTGTCAGAAGCAATAATAGTTAAACCCCCAAAAATTAAGAGTATAAAATTTATTAAACAGGACGTTTCGTGAGCGTGACTGTCTACTTCCTTCAACTAATAAAATTATTATTAATAATATAAGGAAATATTTCATATTACATAGTTCAATATTTATAAAACTAACAATTTCGGTGTCTAAAGATATCTTATACAGTAATAAGGCTAATATCTCTGTATCTGGAAATTCAAATTTTCAAATAGTTTTGAAATGCACTAGAAAGATATATCAATATCCATGTTTAAATAACTCATTTATTATTATTATTATTATTATTATTATTATTATTATTATTATTATTATTATTATTATTATTATTATTATTATTATTATTATTATTATTATTATTATTATTATTATTATTATTATTATTCAAGATTTAAATTTTACTGATATTTAATGGAAAAAAACCTATTAGCTGATTTTTTTTCAAGTCGAAAAGAAAGCCCAGCCTTATCGCCCCCTTTATAAAATAGCTTTAAGTGAGAACTCGTCGCAGTCAGAAATTTCGTACCCTACGCCTTGTTGGCTCCACTGTAGTGCCAGGGAATAGCTAAAAAAAACAAAAACAAAAAAAAACCTGTTAAATAGTGGCATTGTATTGCGAGCTTCTTAAAGGTGTGTTTTAACACACAAGAAATTTATTGCACACTTTTCGTTTTAAGTTTTGGACAAATGTGCAATTAAGTCGAAAGGGAAAACTTTTTAAATACAAAGTTTAAAATCTTTCCTTTACTATCTTTTGTTACCTATAACTTGGGCCTTTTGGCTTTCACCAAAATGGATTCAATATATATATATATATATATATATATATATATATATATATATATATATATATATATATATATATATATATATATATATATATATATATATATATATATATATATATATATATATATATATATATATATATATATATATATATAAATATATATATATATATATATATATATATATATATATATATATATATATATATATATATATATATATATATATATAACTATACTATATATATATATATATATATATATATATATATATATATATATATATATATATAAATATATAATATATATATATATATATATATATATATATATATATATATATATATATATATATATATATATATATATATATATATATATATATATATATATATACATATATATATATATATATATATATATATATATATATATATATATATATATATATATATATATATATATATAACATATATATATATATATATATTTATCTTGATATATATATATATATATATATATATATATATATATATATATATATATATATATATATATATATATATATAAGAATGAAGGGGAAAAGAATAATGTGTGTGTGTGTGTGTGCCTGTGTGGGTGTAGTGGGTGTGTGTGAGTGTGTGTAGATGTGTGTTTGTGTGTGTTGGAACTTGAATATATCACTCTTCCCATCTTAAAATCGTTGAAAATAAATGAGATGCTTCCTTATTTGCCACATATAAATAAGGAAGAAGAAGTAACACGGAAGAAGGAGAAGAAGAAGAAATAGCACGGAAGAAGAAGAAGAAGAAGAAGAAGAAGAAGAAGAAGAAGAAGAAGAAGAAGAAGAAGAAGAAGAAGAAGAAGAAGAAGAAGAAGAAGAAGAAAGAAGAAGAAGAAGAAGAAGAAGAAGAAGAAGAAACAACAACAACAACAACAACAAGGAAGATAAAAAAGATTGTTGGTTATTTGTAAAGTCCTTAAAAACGTTTCAAGCTTGTAATCGATTTCTACTTTGCTTATCGTTAAAAAAGAGGCAAAATATTATCTCAACTTGAAGAAAAATTACTGCTCCATGTTTATGTTACAAAGGATTTTCTATAGGCGAAAACAAGTTCTTATATATATATATATATATATATATACATATATATATATATATATATATATATATATATATATATATATATATATATATATATATATATATATATATTATATATATATATATATATATATATATATATATATATATATATATATATATATATATATATATATATATATATATATATATATATATATATATACATATATATATATATATATATATTTATAAAGATCTATATATATAATATATATATATATATATATATATATATATATATATATATATAACTATATATATATATATAAATATATATATATATATATATATATATATATATATATATATATATATATATATATATATATATATATATATATATATATATATATATATATATATATATATATATATATATATATATATATATATATATACATATATAAATATATATATATATATATATATATATATATATATATATATATATATATATATATATATATATATATATATATATATATATATATATATATATATATATATATATATTTATATATTAAAATGTTATAAAATTTTTATAGAGCTGAACATTTCGAAATTAAAATCATAATTATAAATCAATTAAAGAAAATTAATATTTTTAAAAATTTCAAGAAGAGGAGCAGAGAAAATTTCTTATCCATCATATGTTGTAGTTAATATTTAATAAGGATATTGGAATTTTATTAAAAATAATTTTAGAAACAAAATTTTTTTAATCTGTTCTTTTTAATAATTTTGAAAAATTAAATATGATTTGGATAAATACATTTGGATAAAGGATGATATGATTTGGATAAGTATATCTGAATAAAGGATAAATTTATTGGGCAGTTAGTGCAAATACAACATCTGGTCGATAAAGATTGCATGTTTCTTCTCAGTTAGGACAAATGATGATTTTATTTGCATGGTTCAAATGGTGCAGAAGTTCGCCTCCAAGTTACTGAGGATGGATTTGTATTTTTTTTTATTAACAGAGCTCTGGATAGGACAGGACTGAACCAGCAAGCTGTCCGAAGTGACCTTGCTTTCATTACCCATTGACTAGCCTTTAGCCACGTGGAACTTACGAAGCGGCTCGTTCTTATCCAAAATAACAACTCCTTTTCTTTGTCCAGGCGTCAAATAAGGGCAATGATTTTGGATTGCTGAAAGGCCTGAAGAGTGATCATTCAATAGTGATTTGCCGCCCGGATAAAGGAAAGGTTGTTGTTATTTGAGATAAAGACACTTGTGTTCAGAAACTTCATTGAATTTTTGACGACACAACTAAATTTCACCACTTAACAGGTAACATCCTTACCCATATTTTGAGAATTGAAGATAAAATTAATAACTATCTTAGAAATTTATTGAAAATAGGTTTACTTGATTTTTATGAATCTGTATTCACTTCAGGCACAGTACCAGGGCTTCTATATGGATTGCCTAAAATTCATAAACAAGGTCTTCCTCTTAGACCGATTCTCTCAGCCATTAATTCTACCAATTATAAAATATCCAAATTTCTCTTACCAATTATAGAACATTTAACATGTAATGAATTTACTCTTAAAGACTCTTTTCAGTTTTCTGATCTTGTTTCTTCATTGATCATGGAAGAAGGCTTTATGGTTAGCTTTGATGTGGAATCACTATTCACAAACATCCCTGTTAATGAGACTCGTAAGATCATATCTAATGGACTTTTTCCATCAATTGAACACAAATTAGTAATCTCAATAAAAATCAATTCTCGAAATTCTTGGAGCTCGCCACTGATGATACACTTTTTCTTTTTAATGACCAACTTTACAAACAGATAGGTGGTATGGCAATGGGCTTACCACTTGGCCCCACATTTGCTAATGCATTTTTGTGCTACCA
Source organism: Trachelipus rathkii (assembly GCA_015478945.1). Lineage (NCBI taxonomy): Eukaryota > Metazoa > Arthropoda > Malacostraca > Isopoda > Trachelipodidae > Trachelipus > Trachelipus rathkii. The sequence goes on from JABUQX010147488.1 coordinate 5,405, forward strand.
TGAGAGATCTTGGATGGAGAAATGCCCCGCAGATTTTAAACCATTCCTATATAAAAGGTATGTTGATGATTGTTTTTTGATTTTTAGAGAGCAAAATCATGCCTTACAATTTTTAAACTACCTTAACATTCAACATCGGAATATTAGGTTTAGTATGGAGGAGGAGAAAGAGAACTCGTTGCCCTTTTTAGATGTCAGAGTGCACCATACTGTAGGTGGCTTTTCTACTTCCATTTATAGAAAGCCTACCACAACTATGATTGGTACCAATTTTTTCAGCTTCCTTCCTCTGAGTGCCAAGTTGTCTGGACTGTCATGCCGAATTTTTAGAGCTTACAAACTTTCAACATCTTGGGTAAATTTGCATTAAATTCAACTTATTTCCCAGAACAGTTCCTTCATCATTAACAAATTTTTTAAGATAATCTTTTTCAACCCAAGCAGGTAACCACAGAATCATCAATACAGAAAGTTTATTTAAAAACTCCTATTTTTGCTTAATCCTTCAAAACTCGTTAAAAGTCTTGAATTATCCGTTACCAAAATTTTCCATCTTATTAATTTATTTTTATACCGAAAACCAATTTAAAATACATAGCTTTTTCAGAATGAAAGATATGTTACCAATTTGTTTGAGGTCCTCGGTTATCTACTCATATTCTTGTGCGGGCTGCCAAGCCCATTATTTAGGCCAGACAGTCTTTCATCTAGAACTAACAGACCATTGACTCCTCCTGAGAATTCGACTATCAGGACCCATTCAATATAAAAAAGTCATAATATATATATAAGGAAAACTTTGAAATATTATCCCCAGCGTCCGATTTGTTTGAGCGGAGAGAGAGAGAGAGAGAGAGAGAGAGAGAGAGAGAGAGAGAGAGAGAGAGAGGAGAGAGAGAGAGAGAGAGAGAGAGAGGGAAATGCTCTCTCTCTCTCTCTGGGAGAAAAGATAAAAAGTGGCTCTCGCAGTACTTTATCTCTCAAGGTAACTTGGCTTCTACATACAAAATACTAAACCGAAACTCAACTCCGATGGGTCTTCAATTAGGGTGTTTTTATTTTAATTTCCTTTTATAATTATCGTTTTATTTATTACTATGATAGTTTAATTTATTACTTTTGACACCATTGTATTAAATATTCTTCTGTATAATTTCTTGTTTTATAAATGCCCTAAAATTTAATTATACAACCAACTAACCCTCTGAGATTTTAACATAAATAAGCCGTCAATATTGCAGTCATTTTACATACTTTCTGAGACTATCAATAAAGCAGGTAACATTATACAGTTTATTGTTTTAGCTATGTTTTGGAATATTTTTAATTATTAATTAATAATTAATTTTAATTATTAAGTTGCTTTACCGTTCCTTCAATAATAATAATAATAATAATAATAATAATAATAATAATAATAATAATAATAATAATAATAATAATAATAATAATAATAATAATAATAATAATAATAATAATAATAATAATAATAATAATAATAATAATAATAATAATAATAATAATAATAATAATAATAATATTATTATTATTATTATTATTATTATTATTTTATTATTATTATTATTATTATTATTATTATTATTATTATTATTATTATTATTATTATTATTATTATTATTATTATTATTATTATTATTATTATTATTATTTTCTTATTTTCATAGAAACCTCTTAACTTCGGAATTATTATTATTATTATTATTATTATTATTATTATTATTATTTTTATTATTATTATTAATATTATTATTATTATTATTATTATTATTATTATTATTATTATTATTATTATTATTATTATTATTATTATTATTATTATTATTATTATTATTATCATTATTATTATTATGATTATTATTATTATTATTATTATTATTATTATTATTATTATTATTATTATTATTATTATTATTATTATTATTATTTTTATTATTATTATTAGCATTTATTTTAATGTATGATTTTGTTGCTTTTTCAAGCCTCCTGAAAGTATTTCTTTCTACAGAAGAAATTTTCTTTAATATTATCCTAGAATAAAATAAAACTATTGATTTAATTACAGTACCGAGCTTTCGTCCGTATACTTCGGACATTTTCAAGGAATAATTTTATTTTTTAGATTTTAACAATTTTGATAAAATAAATATCGTATAATCCAATAACAAAAATAAATAAAATTAATAATTTTAAAAGTTAGAAAAGTTAACGTACATTGACTTTTTGTTATTTAAAAATGTTTAAAAAATTGGACATTTCATTATATTTTATATTTATCACTGGTTTATGTTTCCTTAAGAGCAATGATTCCCCGAGGCGCAATTCATAAAAATCATTTTTTCTTGTTATGATGGAGAAGCTTTCTTTTATTTTGTTATCGGGATTTTGTGGTGTTTGTAAAGCATTTCAACATTTTAAAGAAAAACAACACAAAAATTCCTATAACAAAATCAAAAGCAAACTTCTCCATCAACACCTAACTATTCACCCATCGCACAAATTAATCTTCTATGCAACATTGAAATTACACACGCTAGACTGATATCAGGTCAACACCCAAAACATATTCTATATATGGTACATCGTTTCATATACTTATTTAAGCTAATTCCGCTAACCAGACATTGCATGACATTTCCTTCTGAGGTTTTTTACACTCACCCCACATTGCACGAACTTTCAAATCCCTTCTTTGGGTGATCTTATACTCAATAGCCAGTCCAGTGGCGTACCTTGAAGATTATAGATGGGTGGCTCGCTAATATAGTATATACATATATATATATATATATATATATATATATATATATTATATATATATATATATATATATATATATATATATATATATATATATATATATATATATATATATATATATATATATATATATATATATATATATATATATATATATATATATATATATATATATATATATATATATATATATATATATATATATATATATATATATATATATATATATATATATATATATATATATATATAATTTTTGTGTTTGTGTGTGTATTTTTTTTTTATTTTTATTATTATTATTATTATTATTATTATTATTATAATAATAATAATAATAATAATAATAATAATAATAATAATAATAATAATAATAATAATAATAACAATAATAATAATAATAATAATAATAATAATAATAATAATAATAATAATAATAATAATAATAATAATAATAATAATAATAATAATAATAATAATAATAATAATAATAATAATAATAATAATAATAATAATAATAAGAGGAAATCTTCTCTGAACATTATTGACTTTGGATGTTATTTGGAAATTAAGAAATGTAGGCCTTCCAGATTTTTTAAAATTAAGTTGTTGTTCCTTAGATAAGCTTTTAAAGCTATTTTTCAATAAAAAAAATCTACTTACTTCCATTATGCACTATTTTAATTATTTTAATTATATAAAGATAAATATCACTTAGGTAATGTAATAAAAAAATAATATTTAATAACCAAATGCAAGATTTCAAGCTAAAACTGCTGTTGCCATGCTTTTGATACGTAAGAGAAACTTGTGAATATATATATATATATATATATATATATATATATATATATATATATATATATATATATATATATATATATATATATATATATATATATATATATATATATATATATATATAAGTGTACGATGTTTTCTTTTTACGTCTGGCAGCACAGGTATGTTAGCTGGCCTGACCAATATAATACTATAGGAGAAATGAAATTCTTACGTACGCCGATAGCATAGAAAATCACTCTTAAGAAGAGAGTAGGAACGAAAATTTCCAAATTAATTTAATTATTATAACCGTTATTACTAAAGTATTTGTTTTTTTTTTTAAATTTTATAATTAGTTTCTTTTTTTTCCTTTCATATAAAATTTTAATAATTTAGTTAATATATTTTATTTATTTAGTTAATTTATTTTATTAAAAAGACTCAGAAATATTGGGTAGGAGCTACCTACCCTACCTACCCTATGTATACGCCCCTGATATATATATATATATATATATATATAGTGAGAGCTGAGTGGCTCACCAACCGAATATATATATATATATATATATATATATATATATATATATATATATATATATATATATATATATATATATATATATTTCTCTTTATATTATATATATATATATATATATATATATATATATAACCCTTCATATATAAATAACACTCTGCACTCTGCATATATCTGTGTGTATATGTGTCTAAATACAATTTAAGAAAAAATAAATGTGAAAATATACAGCGTAAATGAAACATTGAAATAAAACATTGGTAAGGGAAATGTAATATTTTCTTTTTGTTAGAGAGAGAATAAAATGTAACATTATTTGGCAGAAGAAATAATTAGCATCAGCATTTATTTGTCTTCTGAAACAAATGAAGATAAGAAAGAAATAATTGGGAGAGAGAAAATCACTTCTCAAAATAAACTTTACTGAAATTCTTAAAGTATTTTTTCCTGTTTTTAACGTATTTCTAAATAAGTTAAATTCTGTTTTATTAATATTCTGAAATTCATTTTCTCTTTCTAGTTATATATATATATATATATATATATATATATATATATATATATATATATATATATATATATATATATATATATATATATATATACTCCTCTATATATAGTTATATATATATATATATATATATATATATATATATATATATATATATATATATATATATATATATCAGAGGTGGGCACCCCGCTCATTTAGGGGTAGTCCGCTAGCGCACCTCCGCACCTTGAGAAAACGTAGTCCGCTAGCGCTCCTCCGCACTTATTCAAACCATCAAACCTCCGCTATCGCAAGTCCGCTCGTCCGCACGTCCGCACGTCTCCCGCTAATAATGTGCGACTTCACAAAAGATTTTAATATTAAATACTAAATAGTATATATCCTTACAAAAAAATTTATTTATAATATTATATGAAAAATTGAATGAATATTTACAAAATCTCAGGATTTTCCACTTCCTCCTCAATGTCGTCTTCAAAGGACAAGAGATCCATATTACCTTTCAAAAAGATTAGGTGCTCAAAATTAAAAGCAGTTAAGGCTGACCTCTTTGCCCTACAGCCGCAGAACTAGGGAGAGGTGTATTATATTTTATGAACAAGTTCAACAAATTCTGCCTATGCTGAAAGGGAAAGATGTCCTTGGTGAGAGGAGTGCTGGTGTTAGTTCACTTCCAGCAGTCCATTGCTAATTTAAGGTCCTCACCTAAATCATTCTGCCTCCCTTCTGAAATATTTTGACCACCCTGTCCACCCATAAGAAGGTCTATTTCGTCCAAGACTTTAGTAGAATCCATGAAAGCCTCGACTCCTGCAGAGTCGATGCTAATGCTACGTATCAGCTCGGTAGCTATATATATATATATATATATATAT
>JABUQX010147489.1:0-5000 GCA_015478945.1 Trachelipus rathkii
GCAGCACACACACACACACACCGCACACACACAGCACACACACACACACAGCGCATAATGATCCTATAATCCCATTCCTTAAACCTCCCCTCATGGATTTAACATCCAACATATATTTCAACACCTTCTTCTTCACCAACACAAATCAATCATACTTTTCACTTCGATACCATCTCTACCTACACCAACTCTAGTATACTTATGAATAGGTACTCTTGTGTTTAAAGAAAGTATTACTCACACACATACCTCTCTCCTTACAGAAATCAATCACCTTCCTACCATTCTCATTTTCTCCCGACACCCCGAAACTACCTGTTATACCATCCCTTTTTTGATTACCTATCCAACCATTTAGGTCACCCAACACAATCAATCTGAAGCTCCTACTCATCCCATCCAAAACATCATCCAGATTATCCCTGAAACTCGCATTCTCTTCAGAATTACCCTCAGATGGACCATATGTCACCACCCACACATACCTTGACCTATTGAAACTTAAATTTACCATTAGAATTCTAGTACTCACACACAAAATGTCTACCATAGCTCTGTACCGTAACTTACTCATCAGAATTGCAACTCCTTCTCTCCCACTATCATTCCTTTTCACACCACACCACTCATTTTCATCGTTTCCTTTCATCTTTGTTTCAATAGCAGCGAGCAAATCAAATTTGCCCTTTCTAAATACATTCATCACCTCTCTCCTCAACATTTATTCCTCTGACATTCCATGTACTCATACGATTCATGCATTTTCGCCGAAAGATAGAAGGCCGTTTACGGCGATCATGACCTTCTCCGAGGAATGCATTAGCATTGCTGGCAAAAGATAAGTCGTAGCGGGCAGCCAACCCAACTACCACCGTCCCTTTGTCGCCTTCTACGACAAGCAGGACATACGATGTGGGCAATTCTTTCTCCCCCACACATAGGGATATTTTAATAAAGTAGTAATAATAATAATGAAAATAATAAAGTAGTAGTAGTAATAATAATGTAGTTAATACTAAAGTTAATAATAACGTAGTTAAAAATAATAAAGTAATTAATAATAGTAATCAATAAAACATTGTATATTTCATAGATTAAAGAATGCAAAAAGTAAACACTCTATTGAAATAAAACAAACGTATATATTTACATTGCAAAGAAGGCCTTTTCATTTAAACCCATGAGAGCTGTAGCCACAGCACCAACAAAAATGGTAACTCCAAAATACTGATGAACAGGCAAATAGAGAGAGCGAATTGCAGGTCGCATTCCAGGGAACAAAAAAGTCAATAAACCTACCAACCACTGTAAAAGAAAGAAAAATAATAATAATAATAATAATAATAATAATAATAATAATAATAATAATAATAATAATAATAATAATAATAATAATTCTTTCTTTATCCACCCTTTGTTTCCTACTACATATCGGGTTCGTAACATGCACGGAAATAAAATAGATAAGTAGAAGAGCATGACGTAAGTTGAAAGGAAAGCTCTCCTCGTGGCAGCGCTACTCCTATAAATAGCTACAGTGTAATAGCAAATCAAGCTCCAGTGCAGTGAATGAATGAAACATTTTTTTTCTACATTTCAGTGTTTTTCTTGTGACTTTGCTTTGTCAGGGGTTGTGAAGAATGTGAGATGGTGACACAAAAAAAGGTGTTGGTGACGGTGACAAGACAGGCGCACCATTTTCCTATTTTCGGCTTGCCTAAAGAACTAAGCGGAACAAACCTACCAACATATGAGGTCGTGCTACTATGTTGCTTTGAAGAAAGCTATAAAATTTAAATCTCATCGGATTCAAAGAAAAAGGTAGTATTTTCAACAACAGCCGATAAATAAGGATAATATATTATAAAGCCTCCATTCCAGTGGTGACTCGCACTCGGGTTGTGCAAATGATAAAAGCCTACCATGATGCATATTATAATTTAAGAAAATTGCATAACCGAGACCAGGAAAAATTGAGGTTTAAGAAAAAAAGAATTCGTGGCTGAATCGAAATCAAAGCTATTTGATATTGCTGAGTGTAAGTGTGCCATAAAATATTTTTGTGTGTGTGTGGGAAAAAGCCAGGTGCTTGTGACTGCCCTGCAATTGTAGAATGTAATTATGAAAAAGACAAAAAGATCCCACCCATTGAGAGAAAGTTTATATACGATCAGCGAACAACCAGGATTGCCTTCATTGGCGATCTAGACAAACAAAAAACAGAGAAACTTAAGAAAAGAAAGGAGAGAATACAACTAGAGTTATTGCGAGAAACCGTTGCAGTTGACAATGGCACTTGTGATATGGAAACTACTCGAAAATCCCCGCACGAAAGAAGAAAATTGATTTGTCTTCAGTTCCTTCTACATCTCAAATAATAATAATAATTAACGTCTACTCCTTTACTTAGTGATAGATTTGGTATTTCTGATAGAGCTACAGCTGCTATCGCTCCCAGAGTTTTGCATGATCTTGGAATGATTTATGAAAAAGATAGGTCGCTAGTGATCGATAAAAGTAAGGTAAGAAGATAAAAACAGAAGACACGACAGGGTATAAGACAATAAAAGGACCGACCCATAGTAACAAAGGGAATATACTTTGATGATAGAAAAGATAATGCTATCTTTCAAGAAAAAATAGGATCTAAAATATACCGAAGGGTAAGGAAAGAGGAGCACATTAGCGTGATTCGTGAGCCTGGTGGGCAATATGCTGGTCATGTCACAACGGCGAGTGGAATCGGTAGTGAAATAGCCAATTGCATCCTTAAGTACCTGGAAGATAATGATATCGACATTAATGAACTGGAAGCTATTGGTTGTGATGGCACAGCAACAGACAAAGAGTGGAAAAATGGTGTCATCCACAACATAGAAGTTAAAATTCAGCGCCCATTGCAGTGGTTCATTAGCTTACTTCACTTCAATGAGCTACCATTCAGACATTTATTTGGATACCTGGACGGAGAGACGACGGGATCAGCGTCATTCTCTGGGAAAATCGGCAAACTGCCTGCCTTATTGTGAGAAATTACCCGTTATAAATTGAAAAGCAGTTCAATTAGATGAGATCAATGGAAATAAAACTGATCTTGTTGAAGATCAACAGTACCTTCTGCATATTGTCAGAGCAAAATAGACAGGACAATGTGCTCCAGATCTGGCTGTAAGAGATCCTGGACCTCTCAGTCACTCCCGATGGCTGACATGTGAAACCGGGTCTTATGGTTGTTCATTTCCCAAAGAAGCCTTACAAACAAACTCAAGATGCTTGTAAACTACACTGTGAAGATATAATAGAGCTAAGGGTGGCAGGGGGAGGTATTGGAATGATGGAGAATGGAAGAGAGTGGAGGGCGCTCTGCTTATTGTAATCGGATAATTTAGTTTTGTGTGGTGAATCTGAAGAAAGTTTGAGAGGATTGGTAGAGTTGTTTGGAAGGGTGTGTAAAAGGAAGGGTTTGAAAATAAGGGTAGATAAGAGTAAGGTGATGGTAGTGAGTGAGGAAAGTCCATGCTGGATGGTGAGACACTGGAAAAAGTATCAAAGTTTAAATATTTAGGATATATGTGTTGGATGATAAGGGAACGGATGATGCAGTGTAGTAGGAAAGTTGTGAATGGCAAGAAGGTGATGCAGTTTGTGGTAAGAAAGTGGCAGGTGCAATAAATCCTTGGTGGATACAAAGGGACAGCGCTTTGAGCGCTAGGGTTTTGCAAGAGGGTATATTCTTACCTGCGTTAATGCATAGTAGTGAAACAATGGTGTGGAATAAGAAATATAGCTCTAAGGTATAATCTATTCAGATAATAATAATAATAATAATAATAATAATAATAATAATAATAATAATAATAATAATAATAATAATAATGAAATTATTTATTTATTTAGTAGTGATTTGTACAGGGTCGTCCCAGAGTTCGATAACGGATACTACTAGCAGGATGTGCCTAAAAGGGGATAATTTCTAGCAACAAGGAAAGAGAACGGCAATAATAAATAATCAAATAACATATCTAGTGGATCAACTTCGATAGACAAAGAAAAATGAGCAGAGCATGACGACCGAAGACATGGGATACTTTCAGAACATAAGTTAATTGCTGATTAAGTGGAACAGATTGAAGAAGAGGAAAACTCTGTCTATATAGTACCTCAAAAAAATGGAATATTAAGGGAATGTGTCCAACCGATATGACAACAAAATGGCTTCCGTTTTAAATCCTTTCAAAAATTGAAGCAGTGGAGTGTGGGACAGAGTATGGTCCGGAAAGACCGACCCTGCTCTGACACGTTCAGCAGATAATAATAATAATAATAATAATAATAATAATAATAATAATAATAATAATAATAATAATAATAATAATAATAATAATAATAATAATAATAATAATAATAATAATAATAATAATAATAATAATAATAATAATAATATAAGGCTTGTCCATAACCTGTATACAAAATTAAATTACCATTCGCTTAAATATTGAATCTCATTAAAAAATTAAATAAAACATGGTCTTCAAAGATTCAATTTCGACATCTTTATTACCCAATGTCATTCCAAACTCAGAAAGCTTGATACACTAACATTTTCAAAATTTATTTAACTCCTACTCATATGATATCTTTGACAACTCAGCCAATGGCAGGCTCCGAAAGCATGCATTACTGAGCAAAAAAACACCCTACATAATTTATTTAATGTTAATTTCAAATCTTCAAAATTTTTCGGAAAATTCAATGTAAAAAAAAATACATAAATGGGTCTTGAAAAAAATAGGTAAAATAGTTTCCTTAAATTTTTTTTTTATTATTATTATTATTATTATTATTATTATTATTATTATTATTATTATTATTATTATTATTATTATTATTATTATTATTATTATTATTATTATTATTATTATTTTTATTATTATTATTATTATTATTATTATTATTATTATTATTATTATTATTATTATTATTATTATTATTATTATTAT
>JABUQX010147489.1:10000-24945 GCA_015478945.1 Trachelipus rathkii
AGAGAGGTGTGGTGTGAAGAAAGGGGTAAATGAGAGAATAAATGAAAGTATGTTGAGATGGTTTGGTCATGTGGAAAGGATGAATGATAGTCGGTTGGTTAAGCGGATGTATAGTGGAGAGTGTGTTGGGAACCGACCGGCTGGGAGACCGAAGAGAAAGTGGATTGAGTCGGTGAACGAATGTCTGAAGGAGAGAAATGTGAGTTTGGCAGAGGCGAATAAAATTATGATGGAAATGATAGAAATTTTATATGGGGGCATGGTTGTGGCCCTGGGTAAAGGATGAACCAACCATTGACGATTACCTGGTAGGGTCCGTCAGACCATGAAGCTCTAGGGTGGATTTTCTGCCTGTGACGTTCTTACTAATTAATGGTACAGGGGGGCGGTAAGGCTGGGCTTTCTTTTCGACATTTGTCATACTCTCTTACTGCTTTTCTTTTTTTCCGATGCTTGTAGCGCTCCTTACTCACAATCTTGGGAAAAAGGTAGATAAAGAAAGAAAGATATATATATATATATATATATATATATATATATATATATATAAATATATATATATATATAAAAAAATATATATATATATATATATATATATATATATATATATATATATATATATATATATATGAAGTAATAATAATAATAATAATAATAATAAAAATTTGTCTAATGTATAGTTACAGTATTAATACATTATCATACATTTGATACTGAGTAATACAGATTGCGAGTGTAACGAAAGTGAAAAATTACTTCTTTGAAGTCACAACGAAGTATGAACATCGTTTTAATTAAAGCAGAAGCTAAAATAGGTAGAAAAAATTAGCGAAAATTGGATAAACTCTCAAAAACTATTTAACAAATTGATAATTAAGAAACAATATTACATATACTCTAAGTCTATCTACTGAATACAAGAAAAATATATTTATTTTAAAATCTCAATGCCTCTCACCATCCAATGATTTTATCATAGAAAAGCTCTGAGAATAATTAAAAAAATATAGTAAGTTTTGAGGACTTATATATATATGTAAATGTTGTTTGAAAGCAAATTATTTTTATATAATTTTCAGTTCCCGTCAATTCTTCACAAGAAATTTATAATTTTTTTTAAATATGAAAATTGAGGTTTTTATATTTGTAAACAGTGAACAAATATCTCAGCAATAAGATACTTAAATGCCTAAAGTTTATTTATTATAATAAAAATAAGATATTAATTAATTTAGATAGATTAAAATTAAAATAAAATATAAAACGAAGTTGACATCTGTAGAACACAATGTGAAGATGCTTTATGGCAAAGAATGCATACACCATTCTCAATATTCGAACTTCACAAAAGTTCATTCCTCTCGTCTGTTCCCACTTGGATGAAAAAAATATGTCTGATCCCACTAGTATTCGAGCCTTTTTCACCCATAATTCGAAGAGAACCTTGTGGTTTGATCTTTTGAAACTTGGCATGTGTTATTAAGCATATATACTATGAAAATGTTTCATCTGGCTATCTGGATAGCAGAATACCTGAACATGGTTTCCCCAGTTGCTAAATCTTGCAGAATAATCGAATAAAGACATTGAGTAACAACACAATTAATATAATTCCTTATTCTAAGAAGGATTAAATAAATTATTAAGCACTAGAAGACTACATTTTGCCCTCATTTTAAGAGAAGGTTCAATATGTCCCTGTAGCCGAATATTTTTATAAAAATACATTAAGCAATTAGTATTATCAAAAAGGAATCTATTGATGAAAAGATGAATGGATATTAATATTGTACTACTAAAAACTTCTACAGCTGATTTTATTCAAAATATTACCTGATTCCTTATGTAAATTCATATTTCTCTGAAAATCCAATATTTGGATAAAATTTATAAAAAATTTGTGATAAGTATTCCTCAAAAAAATAAAAATAAAAATAAAATAAACAAATGTATAAATAAAAAAATAAAATTAATAAATAGGGTAAATAATAAAAAAAAAAATGTAATGCATAGTGATTACAATCTTAAATCTTAACAGTTTAAGTAGGCCAACTTATAATAATTCCACTTTTGGAATGGATTCCTTAATATAAGTAATAGTTCACTTGCACACTTTGTATTATTCATATTTTGAACAAGTGTCAGGAGAGTGATCGAAATGACTAACCATATGCTTGCTAGCTGCTATTAAGTCTTTGACATATCTCTGTTCATGTATGGGATCATTCAAAAGTTAAAAATAGATGAAGACTATGCAGAAAACAAGGCAAGACTTGAAGTTCTGGTTGTGAAACTCCTCTAAGCATATTTGGAGCATTATCTTTTACAAGATAAACTTTAGATTGAGACATTTGAAAATTATTCATCAATTTTGTATAGATTCACATATATACACAATGACTCTGTAAATGGTAAAATTCTAAGAAAAACAATTCTCATTGTAGTCAGCAGAATTAATCCAATGAGTGGTAAAACTAATAAATGATGCATCAGGTGTTGATGTGCCCATCCATCAGAAGTAAAAGATAAAAATTATGCTGCATCAATTTCATTTTGATTATACAGTAATATAAATTTTAATGACAGCTTCTTTAATATACTTAATTGATGGCATAATGTAAATAGGGCAAACATGATTTATTAGTCTTATAAAACCTTTATCCTCCACACAAGTGAAACAGGTCGGATATCAACAACTATCATTTCTCTTATTAATTGATGAATGTTTTTAGATTTATGGTCATTAATATCCTAATTTTATGTTTATTAATGATATTCCATTAACTTTTGCTGTGTATTACATTATATAATTTTTTATTTCTTTGCAGAACTACCTCTGTTCATGACTCTTTTCTTTTCCTTTTCTAAATCAATTTTGTTTTTTTTTCTTCTTCTGTAAACTCTCCCAAATGTTGATTTATAAAAAGTTTCAATATATTTGCAATAGTATAGGTCCCCATGTTAAGGCCTCTTAGAAATTTTAGCATAATATATATATATATATATATATATATATATATATATATATATATATATATATATATATATATATATATATATATATATATATATATATATATATATATATATATATATATATATATAAATATATATATTTATATAAATATATATATATATATCTCTCATCAAGTCATTTTTTAAAAAATTTAAATGTTAACCTTTATGCTTAGGAAAAAGATAATCCTGTTCCTATTATATATATATATATATATATATATATATATATATATATATATATATATAATGATTTGGTTCTGTGTGGCGAATCTGAAGAGAGTTGAGAGGATTTGATAGAAGAATTGGCAGGGTGTGTGTGAAGGAGGGAGAAACTTGAAAGTAAACGTGGATAGAGTAAGGTTATATGGTTGTGAGTGGGGACACTCCTCAGTGTGAGATTATGTTAGATGGTGAGGAGCAGCTGGGAACAAAGTGTCTGCAAGGTTTAAATATTTAGGGTATATGTTGGATGAAGGGAACGGACGATGCAGAGTGTGAGTAGGAAAGTTGTGAATGGCAGGAAGGTGGCTGGTGCAATTAAATCGTTGGTGGATGCAAAAGGGATTCTTGAGTGTACTAGGGTCTTACATGAGGGTATGTTGTTACCTGTGTTATTGTATGGTAGTGAGACTATGGTCTGGAATAAGAAGTATAGGTCTAAAGTTCAATGTGTTCAGATGGACAATCTTAGGGGTGTGCTAGGTGTGAGAAAAAGAATTAATAAGAAGGAATGAACGTATTAGAAAGTGGTGTGGTGTGAAGAAAGAAATTAAAAATGAGAGAATAAATGAAAGTATGTTGAGATGGTTTGGTCATGTGGAAAAGGATGAATGATAGTAGGTTAGTTAAGCGGATGTATAGTGGTGAGGTGTTGGGAACCGACCGGCTGGGAGACCAAGAAAAAGTGATTAAGTCGGTGAACGAATGTCTGAAGGAGAGAAATATGAGTTTGGCAGAGAGGCGAGAATAAAAGGTGCATAATAGGAGAGAATGGCAGGGTTTTGTATGGGGGCATGGTTGTGGCCTGGGCCAGGGATGAACCCTTACATTGACGATTTACCATAGTGAGAGTCCGTCACGGTCTGTGAAGCTCTGGGGTGGATTTTCTGTCTGTGTGAACTCTCACTAATTAATGGTACAGAGGGCGGTAAGGCTGGGCTTTCTTTCGGCGTTTGTCATGTTCTCCTACTGCTTTTCTTTTGCTTGTACAGCACACTTACCTAATCTTGGGGCAAGAGGAAGGAGTGAAAGAAAAGAAGAAAAAGTATATATATACTCTCTCTCTCTCCATATATATATATATATATATATATATATATATATATATATATATATATATATATATATATATATATATATATATAATATATATATATATATATATATATATATATATATATAAATATATATACCAAGTACTTCCAAAAAGTAAGAAATTTGTACATTTAAGGCAATAACTTATGGTTGTTAATATGTAACCTTCACACATTAAGCTTAGACTATTTCTGTTGTTTACATATTAAGAAATTAAGGAGTGGGGTGATAAACAAAACCGACAAAACCGTGTTGCTGTTATAGTGATACATAATTGTGGCATAGAGAAAAAACAGGAGGAAAAGGTCTAAACACCTGTTGGCTGAGTACATGCATATCACCACAGAAAATTCTCCTTATAGATGAAAATTTTTTTACCATGGAAGAATGTTTTAACAAACAAAACATGCTACATCCTATAAAGAAGCAGCGACACACGCACCACATGTAAAATGAGGTCATCATTCAGCTTCTGTGATGGTCACATACACCTATTTTTGTGAAAAAAGGTTAAAACCTCAGTAGCCATGTACCAGCAAACTATTCTGGAATGTGTGGTAAAACCACTAGCTCAGACACTCTTCCAAAATGAACCATGGACCTTTCAACTGGATTCATCAATGGAACATAGAGCAAAATCTACTCAAGGTTGGGTCAGAGACAATGTTTATCATTTTCTGATGGCTGATGAGTGGATGTCTGGCAGCCTTGATCTTAATCCTTTGGATTACAAATTATGGACAGTTTTAAAGAGTATGATCTGCTCAAGATGACACATAAATATTTTTTTTTAAAGCAAGATCTAACAGGCTGTGCATGTTGCAATAGATGACTTGCCCCAAAAAATTAAGGCTTGTGTTAGGGAAAAAGGCATTAATTTTGAATGACTTATATTTTTTCCATTAATAATGGTAGTAGATTATATCGTGTAGATATTAAACTGAACTGCTTATTTGTTTTGATTTGACACCATTATTTGTGTATATATATTTGTATGTATGTATAAATATATATATATATATATATATATATAGTATATAAATAGTTTATAGTATATATATATATATATATATATATATATATATATATATATATATATATATATATATATATATATATATATATATATATATATATATATATATATATATATATATATATAATATCAAGAGACACATATATATATATATATAGATATATATATTATATCTATATTAATATATATATATATATATATATATATATATATATATATATATATTATATCTATATATAAGAGATAAATTTATTTTTATTTATTTTTTTATATATAATATATATATATATATATATATATATATATATATATATATATATATATATATATAGTATATACCGTATATATATATTATTATATATATATTATATATATATATATATATGTTAATATACTATATACATATACGGTCATTTAATTCAGAAAATTTATTTTTAAAAATGTGATAAGAAATTTAGGTATTGGAAAAAGAAAAGGAAAATCTAGAAATTTTGTCCAATTCTGATTCATATGCAGATTTGCAGATTCCAGAAATATTACAGATTCTCCTGATTCTCAATATATATATATATATATATATATATATATATATATATATATATATATATATATAGTATATATATATATATATATATATATATATATATATATATATATATATATATATATATATATATATATATATATATATATATATATATATATATATATCTATATATCTATATATATCTATAGTAGTAGCATGGTAAGAGCAGTATATATATATATATATATATATATATATATAATAAGTATATATATATATATATATATATATATATATATATATATATATATATATATATATATATATAGTGAGTATCATATAGGTATCGGTAGTATCGGCCATTTTTTGATGGTATCGGTTAAAATGGCCGATACTTAGCCGATACTTCTTACTTTTTGGGTGAAAAATTATGAGAAACTTTTAGATTCAATAATAAATCTAGTTCGATATAGATAGCTAGTACCAAGTTATGTTTTTTTTTTTCCTCGATTTCCTTTTTAACTTAGATTTTTAGCGTTTCTCCAACTTGGTCTTTAGCGTAAAATTTACCTATTTTGCACAGCCATTATTATAATTTATACAGGATGACTACTTTTAGTTGATCGTCAATAGTATTTTTTGTACGCAATTTCGTGAGAGCGTGTGAGTGCGTGAGTGTTTTTAAACTTTCTGGATTATTCATATTTTAGATATTTGCTGTAAATAGGGTTTTATCGTTTTAAAATTTAGGTTTTAGCGTACGAATAAATTTTCCTCATTTCTCCTTTGGTTTTTGTCTATTTTTTTTTTTTTTTTTTTTTTTTGTGATTGCGTGTGCGTGTGCGTGTGCGTGTGCGTGTGCGTGTGCGTGTATGATAGCAGATTTGCACAGGCGTGGCTTTCTTTTGACTTTATCAACATCAATGGCTTGCACTCTAACTCTGCATCCATGGAATACTACCTCTCTAACTCTAAACCTATTTTTTTTGCTCTTTTCTGAGACCCAGATGGCTAAGAATTCTTCCTCAACTCAAGGTTTAATATATCCAACTATAACTTATTTTATAATTTCCTCCTGGAAGGGTGGAGGATGTGCCTATGTAAATATAAACATTCCTATAACACGGCCTCGAGAATCTCAATCTCCTAACTCTCGACATGTTCTGTGGCTTAAAATCTTTCTTCCTTCTACTACAATATTCTTATGCTTCTGCTACTGTTCTCCTAACAGAACAGATTTTCATGCCTTTTTTGATTACCTTACTACTTCTCACGAGACTGTTATATCTTCTCATCCAAATACTGAGGTCCTCTATTTAGGGGATTTCAATGTACACAAAACTGAATTGTTGGGTTCCTCTCTTACTGATTTAGTGGGAGGAAGCCGTATCATTCAGTATTCTCAACGATCTGGGAGCAACTGATTAATAACCTACACATTCGGATCGCCTCCAACTCCATTTCCAGCTACCACTTGACCTTATGTTTCACCACTCAGTCCTTCTGTCTATGAATACACCACCTTCATCTCTATCGTAAATCTGACCACAACCTTATATCACTAAACTTTAATACTTTCTTTCCAACATCATCCTGCCCTATGTGGT
Source organism: Trachelipus rathkii (assembly GCA_015478945.1). Lineage (NCBI taxonomy): Eukaryota > Metazoa > Arthropoda > Malacostraca > Isopoda > Trachelipodidae > Trachelipus > Trachelipus rathkii. Next base: position 17,502 of record JABUQX010147489.1, read on the forward strand.
TTTTCTGGCACTTTGATCAGGCCGATTGGGGGCATTGGCGCGTTTCACGCCTTAACCATAATTGAAGTGAGGACTGCTTTGACCTTAAGGACGCCTGGTGATTCTGCCGATAAAGTGGGAACTGTAATTGTTAATGGATGAGCAGGTTCATTCCTTCTCCGACTAAATCTTTCTCTCAAAATCCATGGTTCGATTGTGCTTGTTCCCTGGCCATTCAGGCTAGAGACAATGCTTATCGGGTGTGGAAAATTTTGTTCTCCTATCACTCTTGCCAATTTTCATTCAGATAGAAATCATTGCAGGGATACTCTTCGGAATGAGCAAAGCGAGCTTTCATCAAACGAAAATGCGCTGACCTCTTGGTTCTCCTACTGACAACTCTCACCTCTTGCCAAAAACATCTCTTAACAACTGTAAATCATCCTTTCCTCCTCTTATTCGCTCTGATGATTCTTTTTGTTAATACTCCAATTGAAAAGGCCACCATCTCTTTGGCCTCCTATTTTCCTCTCTCTAATTCAACCCCACGATTCTTGGTGTTCCTCTTCCCTCCCTCCTTTCTCCCTCTCAGGGGTCCTATGCATTACCTGTCATTTCATTTGATCGGGTGCATGAGCCCCTGAAATCTTGAACGTTAAGAAGGCGGGTGGCCCGGATGGCATTCCCCTCCGAGTTTTGAGGAAGTGTGCTTCCATGCTGACCCCCACCCTCGTCTCAACTATATTCCTCTGGCGTCCCAATACTAGCACTTCCTCAGTGTTGGAAGCGTAGCTGTCCAACCTATTCAAAATGATGCTGCTCTGATCCTTCAAACTATCGTTCTATAGCTCTCACTTGTATTCCTTCTAAGATCTTTGAAACCCCTTCTCAACTCTCACTTAGATCATCTGAATCTCTTTCCTTCTTCTCATTACCAGTGTCGGCGCTCGAGGTCTACTGGCCATATACTTTCCTATTTAACAGATTTATGGTTTTCTGCCCTTAGGAACTACGGAAGACTTGTGTGGTGGCGCTTGGACATATCCAAAGCATTTGACCGGGCATGGCACGCCACTGCTCTCCAAGCTCCCTCCTTGGGTTTCCTTCTCTTTGCTTACTCACTTATATCTAGCTTTCTTTCAAATCGCTCAATGTTGGCTGTTGTTGATGGGGCGACTTCTTTTCTGTCAATAGTGGTGTTCCTCAGGGTTCTGTGGTTTTATCTCCTACTTTATTCCTGCTTTACATCAATGATCTTCTCACCTGCACATCTTAACTCTATCCACTCATATGTCGATGACTTGACATTTATTTGGCCAAAGGGTAGCATTTCTGCAGGGCTTTGCTGCTAGCCCCGACCGTGGTCTTTAATCTTTACAGATTCTATTCTCTTTCGCCTGGATCTGGATAGAATTCTCAGGGTTGGGTCGTTCAAAACTTGTGAAATTTCTAATTTTTAAAAACCCAACTTCTACAAATCTTTCTCTCTAAGACACTTAACTTTTATATCTCTTTCGACGGTTTTCTCGTTTCTCTCTTCTGTTGACAATATAAACATCCTTCTTGGCCTTAACATAAACAAAAAATGTTTTGAAACCTCAAATCACAGTGGTTGCTAGGGGCGGTCTCAAAGAAACTGGGAGTTTTGTTTAGCTGCGAGACTCTTTTTCCTCTTCTCAGTTACCCCAGCTATACAAGGGTCTCATCCGCCTTGTATGGAGTACTGCTCATATCTGTGGGGGCGGGGGCTCTGGTTTCATCCGGCTTTTGAATAGGGTCTCAAAGACCAAAAGACTTATAAACTGTCCTGTACTTTCTAGTTCACTTGGCCTTTATATTTGCGGCGCGATGTTGGTGCTTTTCTTATCCCTTTTCTATAGGTACCGTAGAGGCAAGTGCTCGAGGGAACTATCACTCGCGTACCACCACCTTACGACGCCCGTAGCACAAGGGTGCTGTGTCGGCACATGAGTTTTGTGTTGATGTTAGTAACTCCAGACTAGTTAGCTGCTTCCTTCTTCCTGCCACCTCTGTTCTGTGGAATTCCTTCCATCATCTGTGTTTCCTACCCAATTTAATCTCCCTCACTTTAAAGCCCCTGTGCTCATCTGCGTAATTTGCGTTAGATAGATTTTTGAGGCGTTCAACACCCACTCCTTGAATAGGGTTGCCCGTGAGCGAAGTGATGACAACTGTAAAAAATAAATAAATAAAAGGTTCTAATAAGGAATTCTTTTAGCTGAAACCCACAAGAATGGCACCTCCGATGGTGAACCACTTCTAGAATGCATTAAAGTAGAACTCAGGAGCTGGGTTCGTTGACAAAAAAAAAAAAAAAAAAAAAAGAGAGAGACAGAGAGAAGTGGAGGGAGAAAGATTTGCAACCCCTGGCAACAACACTGATAGTGACGATGGTGGCTTTTCAGCAAATAAACCTTCTGAAGAAGAGGATTTGGATATGTTAGACTTTTATAAGTCATGGCCCAAATTGCATTGACATCTCATTCATCTTCAAAGGAATCACACCAGGGAACCTCATCGTAAAAACTGAAGAGACAGTCATCAAGGAGCAAAGATAATTCAAATTTGCAGTTTGTGAAAGAGGAGATGAGGCTCTACGAAAACACGGATGCTGCCTTCACAGAAGAAATCCTTCAGCGTGTGGCATGAAAATGGGCCAAGGTTTCTCATTATTATCAGTGCTTGCAGGCAAACAATTATCAGCACCTCCTTCAGTCGAGAGAGAGTGTATTTATAGTGTAGGTAGGAATGTTAACACCCCAAAAAGGACAGTCTCTTGCCAGATACTAGTGAAAGCTAAATGTTTTTGATCACAACTTGTGAATTTTTGAATTTGAGTATTGAATGATATCTATCTTAAAGGAGTATTTTATTATGTCATGTTTGAGTAATAACGTTTTTGAATCCTTCGGCTGATTAATTGAGGTCTCTTTCATTATTTTTATTCTTTATACTGTAGCTAAAGAATCCTCTTGTAAATTGTAATCATGTTAAAACATAAAAGCTAGTAGCCAAACTTTGTTAATATTTACTTGAAAATGGAAATGGAATATTTTTTTAAATAAATAAACTTAATAGTTTTGAATAATACATTTTCGATCATTATTCCTAAAAGTACCATTTTAATTTATAAAATAAATACATTCTCACTTGGGCACAACCAAATATGAAATATAAATGACTAAGTATTGTTTGCACAGGGAATGCAATCTTGAGTTGCCTAGCAGTGCACAAATGTTCTATCTTATTACTGTGTATTTATTATACTAATTAAAGTAGTATTGGTATCGGTATCGGCACCTAAAAATAGAGTATCGTTAAAGTATCGGTATCGGCCTCTTTTCTGGTATCGGTACATCCCTAATATATATATATATATATATATATATATATATATATATAAAAAGGTAAGAATATATATATATATATATATATATATATATCTATATATATATATATATATATATATATATATATATATATATATATATATATATATACTGTATAAAAATATAGATATATATATAAATATATATTCATATATAAAGAGAGTATATAGATATATATATATATATATATATATATATATATATATATATATATATATATATATATATATATATATATATATATATATAGTCGAGTGGTAAAAGGGGCCAATGTCAAAATATTGAGAAATGTGAATCTATATTTTTTAATGTGTGAAAACATTACTTTCAGTGATAAAAAGACCAATGTCATCATAACTATAGCTAATACTAATGATGATATACCTACAAATTTTAAAAAGTATTACAATAGAAAACTGTATGCATTAAAAAATATATTTATTTTTCTTTCTGGAAATTTTTTTGCACACTGGACCCTATGCCACTCAGCCAAAGATACTTGTTCTGCTCACTATTGGTGATATATATATACGGTATATATATATATATATATGAGCTGCATGCAGTTATTATATATATATATATATATATATATATATATATATATATATATATATATATATATATATATATATATATATATATATATATATATTATATAAAATCTTATCAAAAAAATATTAATGAAATTGATATATCAATAACTGTAAAAAAGCATCAATAGTGTTATCCCAATAAAAATGACAAGATTAGCCAGTTAAAAAATTTTTAGCGACATTTTTATATTTTTCATTAAAATATATACTAAAATGTATGAAAAACAATAGAAAAAAACTTCCAAATAATTTTTTGGTACCATTTTTTTAAATTAAATGTTTATAGTTTTAATACAGTATTTACATGATTCAGATTGAACGGAAATCCACAATAAAAGTAATTTTTCTTACCAAGAATTTGTGTTAAAGTAAAAAGTTTTGTAAATAATCTATTACTTCTGGCTTCAGCCTCCATATCTCGACGGGAATAATTTTCACTCGTTAGCAGACGACCTCCTTCACCTTCAATGCCTTCCCAATCTTTCCTGAAATGACATTAGTCAATTAGAAAAGATAATAACTTAAGAATTAAATTTTATGAGTATTTATGTAGGTACAATATATATATATATATATATATATATATATATATATATATATATATATATATATATATATATATATATATATATATATATATATATATATATATATATATATATATATATATATATATATATATAGTTCTTGAAGCTCTAATGGGCTAAACATGTTTTTTTAACTACTTTGGGACTTTGGGTTCATGTTTCACCCTCTTGGATTTTAATGTGAATGTGCTTTATATCAGCATTTCTCAACCACCGGTTCAAGAAATAGGACTGGTCCACAAAGAATTTTGACTGGTCTGTAGATTCACCTCTTCACCTAGCTTTAACAAATTTGAAAGCAAACACAGATGCAATTATTGAAAGGGAGTAAGAACTTAGAAGTCACTTTATTTAAGTTCTTTTTGTGTATAAAATAAAATCAATAATTGTGAAAAAATCAATTATCAAAAAATAATAATGATATCAATAATCTGAAACAAATTTTGACAGTGTTTCTTCATCCCTATACGAATGAAATGAAGCCTAATTGTTATGATTTTTGTAACCATTTTTTATATATTTATTTAAACTATAAACTTAATATATATAAAAAGGGATTTAAAAAAAAACTTGAAATTAATTTGTTGATACCATTTTTATACATTAAATATTTGTAGTTTTGATAAGGTTCCCCACATAAGAATGCTCAAGAAATTATTGTAATGTAGTATAGGTATAGTGGTAGTGACTGTGGTACATGGTTGGATTGAAGTGGTTGAGGAATAGAAAAGTGTATATAACTAAATGACAATAAGTTATCATGGGAAATAGTGAAGAGCAGTGTCCCACTATTGTTCCTCATATATATAAATGGTTTAGACCAGGGAATTACATGTAAGGTTTCTAAGTTTGCAGATGATACCAAAGTGGCCACCTCAGTAAGGAATAGTGGTGGGTGTATAAATATTGAAAATGTTCTTGATAAACTTCTTGGGTAAGCAAACAAGTGGCAAATGAATTTTAATAGTAAAAAGTGTAAGGTTCCTCAAATAGGTTACTCAAATAAAAGTTTTAACTATGATATAAATGGGGATTGGCTTGAGTCTGTGGACCAAGAAAAAGATTTAGGTATGATTATAAGCAGTAATTTGAAAGTAGCTAATCAGTGTTTGGAAGCAAGTAATAGAACTAACAAGATGCTAGGTATAATAAATTGCAATGCATTTTACAAGAGTATGGAATTTATATAAAGACAGATATGCTAGAGAGAATACAATATAGAGCAACAAGGATGATTTCTGGGTTTGAGGGTAAGAGCTATGAGGAGAGGCTGAAGGATTTAGGAATGTTTTCTGTAGGACATTATACAAGTCTACAAAATATTTATCTCTTGATAATATGGATACCAATAAATTCTTCATATTAGACCATGGATGAGAGACTAGGGGACACAGTAAGAAAATTAAGGCATGCCGTCTTGATATAAAAAAGCATTCATTCAGTAATAAAGTTGTTAATGTTTAGAATGATTTCCCACAGGAAGTTATTTAGTGCGACTCGATTGCAATACTTTATTTAAGTATATGGATGGTTTGGGTGTCATATAGTATATTTTGACAACCAAATTGGCAGGTTTTCAGTTACAGTAGTTATTAAGTTTAAACTGCATCTTCTGACTGTCAACAAAGCTATTAAAGCTTGTAGTGTGGTTAGCACATACTTTAGATAGTTTTTTCTTTTAGTTGTAGACTTTGTGTATAATCTGTAAGTTATTTGACAAGCCCTAGGGTCCTTTGTGGATTTGCATTAGCATATTTGGTGATTGGTTCTATTAGGTTTCTGGGGCAGTCTCGATTGGCCCGTGTGACTTCTTACTGTCTCTATATTTCTAATGTTCTAGTTTTAATGCAATCTGGTTTGCGTGTAATCTGGACTAGAAAATTCTCCACAATTACCCTTTTCATTTATTCTTTTTTGCAAATCAAGATTTCAACATATTCATCAAGAATTAAGCTATAATTATATGAGAAAAATATATATATGAAGTAACTTTTTAAAAAAATTTCTTTACCAACATTTTAACGAAAGGAAGCCATCCTGTAGTGTGGCCTCTATTGTTGCACTGTGCTTTCTTTTTTCAATTTTTTCATTAATCAATATTAAATTTAATGAAAACAAAAGGTAAACGATATACAAAAAGAGGAAGGTAAATCTTGCATCAACAGTTTACAGGTTGATATCAAATTATGATAGATTACTTCACAAGTCACAACATAATAGTGCTAAATTTTGATCAGAATTTGGGGATACCATAATATAAAAATATATAGTAAGGTAATCGCATATCACAATCGTCCGCCTAAGTCAACGTGTACCATAGTATAGATATATATTAAATTTATAGTACTTCAGGACAGGGTCCAATTTTTGCTCCGGGCTGAGCCCAATTTCCCCCAATCTAAAAATGGACAAAATTCTTAATTTTCAGCCTATTTTGACCAAGTAAACACCAATCCGCAGCTTTTTCTGATGTCTAAAACGCTTTTTTCGAGTGTTTTTCTGTGTCTGTAGTTAATGTTTTGGCATTTTCATTTTTTGAAAGCCTATGTTTTTAACATTTGTCCTATCTCCTCCTATAATTTTTTTCAAAATGACTTCAACCTTAAACTATACAAAGATTGGACTATTATCTAAATTATTTAGAAACGGAATTTTGATATTTGACCTCATATCTGAGCAATAGTTGATTTTCAAAACCTACTATTTTTCGGTTTTAAAATTGAAAAATTGGGATTTCTTTTTCTATTTATCCGATCTGCCTAAAATTTTCAGTATATGCATTATGCAGTAGTTTTGAAAATTGTTTTGGAACAAATTTTCATTAAAAAAATGTGTTTTTGAAATTTTTAAAAAAATATTTTTGGAATATACA
>JABUQX010147493.1:0-2500 GCA_015478945.1 Trachelipus rathkii
CAACGTACTTCGTTCGAACTCAATTGGGTGTTTAACCGTTTTCGCATTTATCGTGACCTTTCACTTTAATATATACTATGCATATATATATATATATATATATATATATATATATTTATAACATATATATATATATATATATATATATATATATATATATATATATATATATATATATATATATATAACTATATATATATATATATATATATATATATATATATATATTTACAGTTATCACCACCGCTCACGGGCAAAACCCTATTCAAGGAGGGGGTGTTAAAATCAACAAAAATTCAACTAACTCAAATTACGCAGATGAGCACAGACGCAGGCTTTAAAGTGAAGGAGATTAAATTAAGCAGGAAACACACAGAAGATGGAAGAGAGATTCCACAGAACAGAGGTGGCAGGAAGAAGGAGGCGCAGAAGAACTGATGGAGTTGCTGATATCAGCACAAAACTCATGTGCCGACACAGCACTCCTTGTGCTTCGGGCGTCTTAAGGTGGTGGCATGCGAATTAGAGGGTTCCCTCAGGCACTTGCCGCTACAGTGCCTATAGAAAGAGATAAAAACACCAACATCGCGCCGCAAAGATAGAGTGTCAAGTTAACTAGAAAGAACAGGACAGTTGATAGGTCTTTTTGCCTTTGACTCGACCCTATCCAAAAGCCGGGTGAAACCTGAGCCATCCCAGATATGAGAGCATCACTCCATACAAGGGCGGATGAGGCCCTTGTATGGCTGGGTAACTGTGAAGAGGAAAAAAAGTCTCGCAGTCTAAACAGAACTCCCAGCTTCTGTGAGGCCGCCTTAGCAACCGTTGTGTGATGTGAGGTTTTCAAGACATTTTTGTTTATATTAAGGTAAGGCCAAGGATGTTTTATATTGTCGACAGGAGACAGAGAACCGTCGAAAGAGATAAGAAAGTTAGAAGGTGTCTTAGAGGGAGATTTGTAGAAGTTGAGTTTTTAAAATTGAATTTCACAGGTTCGGAACGACCACACCCAAATTCTATCAGATCAGCAGAATAGTATCGGAAGAATTAAGACGGGAGGCAATTCTAGAATTAAAAGAAGAGCAGAATTGAAATAGGTTGAAGAATGAAGGGGTCGAGTCATCGGCATATAGTGAATAGAGATAGATGTGCAGGTGAAGATCATTAATGAAAAGTAGGAATAAAGTAGGAGATAAGACAGAACACTGAGGAACACCACTATTGACGAAAGGAAGAAGAAGTCGCCCCATCAACAACAGCCGATATTCGGTGATTTGAAGAAAACTAGACATAAGTAAGCAAGAAGGAGGATACCCAAAGGAGGGGAGAGACAGTGACGCGTGCCATACCCGGTCAAATGCTTTGAATATGTCAAGCGCCACCACAAGTCTCCCATGTAGTTTAAGAGCGGGAAGCCATAAATCAGTAAGATAGGAAAATGTATATCGCCAGCAGACCTCGAGCGCCGAAAGCCAAACTGGCGATCACTGGCGATCAGAAAGAAATGAATGAGATTCCAGATGATCTAAGTGAGAGTTGAGAAAGGGTTTCCAAAGATCTTAGATAGAATACAATGAAAACTATAGGGCGATAGTTAGAAGTATCAGAGCTGACTTCCTTTTTCAGGAATAGGTTGGACTTATGCGTGCTTCCAACACTGAGAAAGTGTTAGTATTGAGACATAGAGAATATAGTTGAACGAGGGGCGGGGATAGCACGGAAGCACACTCCATCAAAACTCGGGGAGGGGCCATCCGGGCCACCCGCCTTCCTGACGTTCACAGATTTCAGGAGCCCATGCCACCCGATGGAATGTAATCACAGGCAAAGGCATAGGACACCTGAGGAGGAGAAGGAGGAGGATGATAAATGCCAGAATGTTCAGGGTTGAGTTAGAGGGAAAATAGGAGGCCAAATTAACCTTTTCAGTTGGAGAATTAGCAACAGAACCATCCAGAGCGAATAAGGAGGAAAGACAGATTTACAGAAGTTGTTAGAGATTTTTTTTAAGGGCCAGAAAGATTTGTCAGTAGCAGAACGGGTTAGGGCACTCGTTTGATGAAAGCCCTTTGCTCGTCAGAAAATCCTGCAACAATTCTAGCAGAATGAAAATTAGCTAGAGTGATAGGAAAACGAAAGTTTTTTCCACTCCCCGATACGCACTGTCTCTAGCCCGAATGGCCAGAGAACAAGTACGATCGAACCATGGATTATAAGGAGAGAGAAAAGATTTGGTCGAAGAAGAATGAACCTGCTCATCCATCAACGATTAGCTCCCACCTTATCGGCAGAAGTCGAAGCGTCACCGAGACAAAGCAGTCATTCAATTATAGTTAGCGTAGAAGCAACGCAAGGCCCTCAATCGGCCCGATCAATGCCAGAAAAAATGCGTGGGGCAGGATGGAGCATGTTGGAGAGAGAGTATTAAAATTAAGAGATATAAGGTTGTGGTCAGATTTACCGATTGGAGCAGAAAGTGGTGTATTTAAAAGAGAGAGGA
>JABUQX010147494.1:5000-10000 GCA_015478945.1 Trachelipus rathkii
GTGAGAGTATTGATAAGAAAAAAATTCTTAGACATAATTTTTTCTAAATAATATTTTGCGTGAAAATCTCACCGATTATACAATTCAGAATTAAAATCAAAATGGCGACACTCTTAACCACAGCCAAAAACTGGGATGGTGTAATGAAGTTTTGAAGACACTTCGAATTGTCTAAGCTCTTAAAAACTTGCTTCATGTGAGAAAAAATGTGACTATTCCAGAAAAACAATCAAGAGAAGGACAAACACTATAATTATGAGTGACGGAGGAAGGTTTGAGTGTTGTGATTTCGTAGAAGATGTAGTTTTTTTTTGAAGATTTAGTTGTGGATTAAGGTGAAGTGACTGACTACCAGGTTTTTACTGCCCCTGTTAGAAATTTAAGATACCAGAAGTCAGTTGCTTCAAGAAAACCATCAGTTATTTTGCTTTTTGAAATGAAAGAATAAAGAAAGATGAAGTCGTTGACACAAGAGTTGATTGTTGTTAAAGTGACAGACTGAATTTTGAAGGTCACTATTCAAAAATGTATGATACAGGAATAGGATAGAAGTGAACCTGTAGGAACACTCCTATTGATAGATTTAAGGAATAAATAGTAGTCGTATGCAACAACAGCTAAAATGCGTCTGTCAAGGAAATCCCAAATGGGCCACAAGCATTTTTAAGGAATCTTTATTTTCCGTCCCATTTTGATGTACCAAGCACAAAACGAAATAAGGATTAAAATCTTTTTACTGGAAAGAAACAGTCTTTTTTTTTTTAAACGTTTTTCATGCAAATATTATTATAACTTTTGTTTCATTTTTGATTTTGGTGAACCAGTAACCAAAAGAAAAATATTGAATTCAAAAAATTAAAAAAAAAAAACTGGAAAAGATTTATAAAAATTAACAAATGGAACTTAAAGTAGATTTAATTTAATTTTTTTTTCTGCATTGAATTTGAAAACTTCTGTTTGTTACAATTTTATAGAAATTTAAAAAATGTTTTAAAATGGAAATAAAATATATCAAAATTTAGGGTGCCTTATTTTGAATCAAACTTCACAAAAAGAATTTCAATAACTATTCAATATTTTGTGGAGAGACAAAAAAATTTTTTTGATTCCTTCCATTTTTTTTACGAATATTTGAAATTTACATATTGCTAATTTTTTTTTTTAATTTTATAGCAACAAAGTGAGTTAACTATATATATATATATATATATATATATATATATATATATATATATATATATATACTATATATATATATATATATATATATATATATATATATAAAAAAAAAAAACATATATATATATATATATATATATATATATATATATATATATATATATATATATATATATATATATATATATATATAATATATATATATATATATATATATATATATATATATATATATATATATATATATATATATACAAATATATATCTGAATATACATATATATATGTATATATATATATATATATACTCATATATATATATATATATATATATATATATATATATATATATACAGTGGCGGCTCGTGTAAACTTGGCATGGAGGGGCTGTAGGTTTATATATATATATATATATATATATATATATATATATATATATATATATATATATATATATATATATATATATATATATATATATATATATATATATATATAGATATATATATATATATATATATATATATATATATATATATATATGAAAGAAAGATAGATATATATATATATATATATATATATATATATATATATATAAGACAATCTAGTAAAATAATTTTTTATATTTATGTGTAAGTGTATGCATAAATTACAACTTTTTTTTTTAATATCGATTGCATGCATTCGAACACATTCTGCAATTAAAAAGACTTGATAACTCTCTTAGATGGAAATATTATAAAATCAATTATCTTTTCTAAAATATCAATATCTGATAGGATTATCCTCAAACGGACTATTACCTAATTTTTTATATTTATGTGTAAATGTGTGCATAAATTATAGGACTTTTTTTTTTAATATCGATTGCATGCATTCGAACACATTCGGTAAAGCAAAAGCCTAAAAATAAAATTGTATTGTAGAGGTGTCAAATTTAGAAACAAATACGAAAAACGTCATTGCCTGCTTATCTAGGATTTGGTCTCTCTCTCCCTCCTCTCTCTCTCTCTCTCTCTATATATATATATATATATATATATATATATATATATATATATATATATATATATATATATATATATATATATAAATATATTTTATTTATATATATGTGTGTATATATTATATATATCACACGGGTAATTATTTTTGCATATATTTTCACTATGTTATTTCTCGCACAAAAAAATAAACACAAGCTCTCCCCCCGTAAAATGCGAATAAACTGACTTTAGTGTCTCTGACTCTCTATATACAAGTAAAAGAAGGACATTACATGGACAAATCTAGCAACTCTGTAAAATTTGAACCTTAATTTTATATGAGAAAAACTTCCAAGTTGCTATGAAATAATAGAAGCCAAACTGGCAACATTATAAAAAGTACTATAGGAATTTTGAATTCTTTATTTTCGTATGTTGCTATATTTGTCTTATTTTTAAGAACTTATAAAATTGGCTTATTTTAGGGCCGCAAAAGTAGAGCCCAAATTTTATTTAATTGAATATATTGAAATAAATATCGTACGCACAATTTGCAGTTGGAAAAAGGATTCCTTTGTTATTTTCTTAATTGATTACTAATTTTTTATGTACTAAATTGTTAAAAAAAAATTCAGATCACTTTACTTTGACAAAAATTTCATATTTCTATCAACATCCTATGCCTGGCATTTTTAATTTGGAGGGGCTGCAGCCCAATAGCCCATAAAGACGAGCCGCCACTGTATATATATATATATATTTATATATATAAAAATATATATCGGTATATATATATATATATATATATATATATACTATATATATATATATATTTATATATATATATATATATATATATATATATATATATATATATATATATATATATATATATATATATATATATATATATATATATATATATATATATATATATATATATATATATATATATATATATATATATATATATATATATATATATATATATATATATATATATATATATATATATATATATATATATATATATATATATATATATATATATATATATATATATATATATATATATATATATATATATATATATATATATATACCTATATATATATATATATATATATTGTTCAAATCAACTCCGCATCCAAGTCGTGTGCCCCTGGAAGGCGGAAGAGGACTCTTTCCTTCTTCCTGCCGGAGCTCCTGGCTAAGTGGGACAAGGCTATAAGCAGCTTGCCGACGCTGACCTGCTCCTGGTACCCAAAGACTCAGCCTCGGAATAAATTGAATTTTCGACTCACGAACTGGGGCATTTGACGAAAACGGACTCTAGAATTCGGATACACACCAAAAATTTAGATGTGCAACGTTGAACGTTGCAACCACAGCAGGAGGAGAAGGTGCTGAGGCTGATGGAAGGAGGAGGATTGACGACCTGCTGGGCATAGCGGAGATGAAAATGGGGAGCGGAGGAGGGTAGAGATTTGGGAGGAGGATATGTCCTGATGTACAGTGGAGTAGAGGAAGGTTGGAGGAAGCATGGAGTGGGATTCGTAGTAGGACCTAGGATGAGCCCATATATACTGAAAGCGGAAGGAATAAATGAAAGACTTATGGTGTGCAGTTTCAAAATCATGAGAAGGAAGTACCATGTGTTCCAGGTATATGCACCCCAACAGGGACATTCAAATGAGGAGAAGGAAGAGTTTATGGAGTTGATGGAGAGATGGGTAGGTTTGAGAAGTGAAGAAAATAGCATATGTGTCCTGATTGGAGATTTTAATGCAAGGGTGGGGAGCAGAGGGAGTGAAGCGGAAGAAGGGATAGGATGTTTTGGAGAGGAGGAAAGAAATATAGAGGGAGAAAGGCTGTTGGACTTCTGTGTGAGGAAGGGTTTTAAAATCATGAATACATACTTTGACCACAGAGCATCACATAGATACACCAGGTACAGATGGAACAGCAACACGGGAGAGTTTGATCAGAAATCGGTAATAGATTATGTAATAGCTTCAGATAGGAGAATGATACTGAATGTTAAGGTCATGCCGGGTGAAACTATGGATTCAGACCACAGACTGTTGGTGGCTGACTTTAGAATTAGAGCAGAAAAGAATAATACCTTAGACAGAGTAAAATAGATGCATATAGAAATAGGGTAGAAGAGAAAATAGGCCAGCTAGATAGAGAAGAGATTTTTACAGAACTACAAGAGAAGATAATGGAGGCAGCGGGGGAGGAGTTAGGATACAGATATGTGGGAGGTACAAAGAAGAGACACACGAGATGGTGGAACGAGGTGGTGGAGGAGGCGGTGAAGATAAAAACCACAAAAATGAGAAGATGGTTAAAAAGGAGAACGGTTCAATCAAGGCAAGAATATGTAGAGGCCAGAAATAGGGCAGAAATAGTGAAAAGAAATGCAAAGAAAGAGGCAGCCAGGAAGATGGCAGAGGAGCTAGCAGAAGATGCAGCAGGTAATAAGAAGAAGATATTTAAGATGGCAAGAACATATAGAACACAGAAGAAAAGACAAAGTAATATTAAGAATAAAGAGGGAGAAACCCTGGTGGAACCAGAGGAAATAAATAATAGATGGACGGAATATTTTGATGAGCTGCTAAATGAAGGAGAGGAGGAGGAGGAGGAGGAGGAGGAGGAGGAGGAGGAGGAGGAGGAGATTGGAGGAGGAGGGGTGTTGGAGAGAGATGATGAAGAGGATGCGGAGGATGAAATTACTAGAGAAGAACTAGAAGAAGCCATAAAGAAAATGAAAAATGATAAAGCTCCCGGAGAAGATGGAATAGCAGTTGAGTTGATTAAGGAGGGCGGA
>JABUQX010147496.1:5000-7500 GCA_015478945.1 Trachelipus rathkii
TCTCTCTCTCTCTAAGACACTTAACTTTTCTATCTCTTTCGACGGTTCTCTCGTCTCTCCTGTTGACAATATAAACATCCTTGGCCTTAACATAAACAAAAAAATGTTTAAACCTCTAATCACAGTGGTTGCTAGGCGGCCTCAGAAACTGGGAGTTATGTTTGGGAGTGCGGACTTTTTACCTCTTCTCGGTTACTCCCACCTATACAAAGATTATCGCCCTTGTATGGAGTACTGCTCTCATATCTGTGGGGGACGGGGCTCTGGTTTCATCCGGCTTTTGGATAGGGTCGAGTCAAGGCCAAAGGCTTATAAATTTTCCTTTAATTTCCAATTCACTTGACCCTTTATATTTGCGGCGCGATGTTGGTGCTTTATCCCTTTTCTATAGGTACTGTAGAGGCAAGTGCTCGAGAACTATCCACTCGCGTACCACCACCTTTACGACGCCCTCATAGCAGCACAAGGGTGCTGTGTCGGCACATGAGTTTGTGTTGATATTAGTTCCAGACTGGTTCGCTGCGGTGCTTCCTTTTCTTTCCTGCCACCTCTGTTCTGTGGAATTCTCTTCCATCATCTGTGTTTCCTACTCAATTTAATTTCCCTCACTTTAAAGCCTGCGTCTTTGCTCATCTGCGTAATTTGCGTTAGATGGATTTTGAGACGTTCAACACCCTCCTTGAATAGGGTCCTGCCCGTGAGCGGTAGTGACAATTGTAAAAAATAAATAAATAAAGGATCAGGAATTCCTTAAGCTAGCTGAACCCCCACAAAATGGCACCTTCGACGGTGAACCACTTCTAAAATGCATTAAAATAGCATAACCGAGGAGAGGAGCTTGCCTAAATGACAAAAAAAAAGACAGAGAAGTGGAAGCCGCCTGCTTATCTGCAACCTGGCCAACAGCACTGATAGTGAAGATGGTGGCTTTTCAGCAAATAAACCTACTGAAGATGAGGATTTGAACATGTTAGACTTTGATAAGTTCATGGCCTAAATTGCATTATCTCATTCACCTTCAAAGGAATCACACCAGGAACCTCATCGTTAAAACTGAAGAGACAGTCATCAAGGAGCAAGATAATTCAAATTTGCAGTCTGTGAAAGGAGATGAGGCTCTCACGAAAACATGAGATGCTGCCTACAGAGAGAGAATCCTTTCATGCGGTGGCATGAAATGGGCCAAGTTTTTCATTATTATCAGTGCTTGCAGGTAAATAATTATCAGCACCTCCTTCATCAGTCGAGAGACGTATTTATAGTGTAGGTTAGGTAGGAATGTAAACCCCCAAAAGGAACAGTCTCTCGCCAGATACTAGTGAAAGCAATGTGTTTGCATCACAATTTGTGAATTTTGAATTTGAGTATTGAATGATATCTATCCTAAAGGAGTATTTTATTAAGTCATGTTTGAGTAATACGTTTTTATTTTAACTTTTCGGCTGATTAATTGAAGTCTCTTCTTTTTCATTATTTTTATTTTTATATTGTAGCTAGTTAAAGAATCTTCTTATGAAAATTGTAATCATGTTAAAACATAAAAGCTAGTAGCTAAACTTTGTTAATAACACTTGAAAATGGAAATGGAATATTTTTAAATAAACACAAACAAAAAAAAAGTTATTAATATTATATTTGCAATTATTATTCCATAAAGGTACTATTTTATTTAAATAAATATATTTGGGTACAACCAAATATGAAATATAAATGACTAATATTGTGTACAGAGAATGCAATCTTGAGTTGCCTAGCAGTGCACAAATATTTTTTATCTTATTACTGTGTATTTATTATATTAATTAAAGTATGGTATCGGTATCGGTATCGGCACCTAAAAAAATAGAGTATCGGTATCGGTATCAGCCTCTTTTCTGGTATGGTACATCCCTAATATATATATATATATATATATATATATATATATATATATATATATATATATATATATATATATATATATATATATATATATATATATATATATATATATATATATATATATATGTGATGCGGGTATTAGTGATGCACTTAATGGGTTGGAGTTGGGGGGACTGTAAGCTGCGCCCCAACAACGGATATTTATTGTCGAGATTTGATAAAGAATTTTGGCAGTTATGATGAATCTGGACGCAAACTTTAAATGAGAGACATGGAACTCGACTCAACTGTGTAATGATGACTCATGATCTCACAGCATGAAGTTTATAATAATTTGAGTCAACTGTTATCAAAGACGTTCCAACTCGCTGGAATAGTACACTTCATATGATGGAAAGAATGGTATTGCTCAAAGAACCTCTTACTTTGTACGCCAGTTCGTATTCCAAAGTGAACATTTTTACTAATGTGGAAATTGACATAATATCACACTGCATTAAGCCATTTAAACCATTTGAAGAAATTACAAAAAAAAAAAAAAAAAAAAAACAGCGCCTCTACAGCTTCTGTCTCCGATGTAATACCATTAATCTCAACGCTAAGGAAGCATTTTCAACCA
>JABUQX010147496.1:12500-32500 GCA_015478945.1 Trachelipus rathkii
ACACGACCCCCTCCCGTATGTGATGAGGGGTTGAACTCGACCCTGTACCTTGAAACCCTCTGTAAACTCTATGGAATGCCATGAGGCTCGGCGCGATGTGGATAGCGTTGTCCATATTCTGCAGCAGCTCAGCGAGCATTCCTGTTTGCGTAATGTACACCTCCAACGTGTCACGCTTTTCGTCCCTGCGTATACTGGTCACGTGGCATGTTCCAAATGTTTGACTCTGAACCAAACAAACCACTCTGAAGTTATACGTTCCACTACACTTTTTCGCATAATTCATAGGTTATGACATAACCTCCATATGATAGCTGTTGGTTGTACACATTCACATGGCCGTATTTATTAGGCTACATAGTACATATCAATGTAATCTAAAAGGGTATGCATTAGGTATTTTAATTTAATTTCTTTGTTAGCTGTATCGATATTTTTAAATACTATTGGATATGCCTATTGTATTGAACCTAATTATTTCATATTGACACGTTTCGGCTTTTGTACGCACATGATGTCTACGGATGACGTCTAGTTGTTGTTTATGGGTACATTGCGTGGAAACGAACAACTGTATCAAATAATGTCGAGAGGAGAGCCCACCTTATTTTTTATGTGCATTTCACAGGAAAGCGATGAAAATATATCATTCCATTCGACATTCGCATGTTTGTGCGCGGTTTTCGTATTGCGCGTGCGCAGACACCAACGTAACATATCCCATCCTCCTTAATGAATTAAATATTCGAACTTATATATTCTTACACATTTTCATGCTTAAACATCCACGATACGGTGTTACACCGCTGTAACATAACTCGTGAGACACCCTGTATATATATATATATATATATATATATATATATATATATATATATATATATATATATATATATATATATATATATATCAGGGGTGGCGTTTCCATAATTTAAATCCGCAATTCATAATTGCGGAATACCAAAAAATAAATCGTAAGTGCGTTACGATGTTGAAGAAAAATATTTGGAATTGCAGTTAGCGGAATGCCTCTATATCATTCCGCAATTCTGCAATTAGAGGACTACCAAAAAAAATTGTGGAATTTCAGTGGAATGCAAAAATTTATAGTCCACAAATTTTGGCCATCTTTGTACCTCTGGCAGCAACACCAAAAAATCGGTATTTTTTGC
Source organism: Trachelipus rathkii (assembly GCA_015478945.1). Lineage (NCBI taxonomy): Eukaryota > Metazoa > Arthropoda > Malacostraca > Isopoda > Trachelipodidae > Trachelipus > Trachelipus rathkii. The sequence goes on from JABUQX010147496.1 coordinate 13,673, forward strand.
ATTCGGTATTTTATTAAAGTTTTTGTAAATAAGTAATAATTAACAAAAACTTAAAGGCTTAAATGCATGAATAAAAGTTTGAAATCAACAATTTATTCTTTTACTTTTATACAAATTTTCTTAAGCTTAAGTTATAGAGAATATAATTTATGAAACGTGTCGCCACCAAATTTCAGATAAAATGTATTGTACAGTTGACAGGGTTGGGGGATTTTTTAATATAACATTGGTACCCAACATCGAAAGTCTAAACAAGTATATATATATATAATAAATAAATTTTTTTAGTTTGATATAATATTATTTTTAACCCTAGGCCCTAGCTTCGAGTTCAAAATCTCAAAATAGGCCCTATAGACTATGACAAAATGAAAGAGCAACATTAAAAAGTGTTATTTGTAATATTAATGAATATTACATCAGAAATAAAAGAAACATGTTTGAAACATGATCTTTTGTTGACATTTTTATAGTGTCGAAATTTGTAACCGAGTAGGCTTGCTATGATATTATTATTATATTTTTATTTCTTTGAAGTTAAATCACTTAAATATGCAAAAAAATTAAAACATATAGTATATAAAAAAGCAAAAATCCAAAAAATAGCAAAAACTCATGATTTTGGAGCAAAAAATCAAGTGAAAAAATCAGTTGAAAAAATCAATTGATTTTTTCCGTGCCATCCCTGATTGTACAGTAAACATAAATGATGAATAAAATAATATAACATTGGTACCAACATACTAAGTCTAAACAGTATATACCATATATAAATATATATATATATATATATATATATATATATATATATATATATATATATATATATATATATATATATAACTAACTCTTTATATACTATATATATATATATATATGAAATTTTCAAAGTACTGAATATTTCTAGCGAGAAGAAATCTACTAAGGAAGTAACTATCCGGTTATCCGGCCGGATAACAATGATATCCGGCGGATACGGATAGTCAAAACTGGCGGATGGGCCGGATATACGAGATAGTTGCGGATATCCATTCATCCCTAATATATATACTGGTAATATATATATATATATATATATATATATATATATATATATATATATAACATATATATATATATATATATATATATATATATATATATATTTATAACAAAAATATAATAAAAAAAAAAATAAAAATAAAAAAAATATATATATATATATATATATATATATATATATATATATATAATATATATATATATATATATATATATATATATATATATATATATATATATATATATATATATATATATATATATATATATAATCTTTGTCTACTTTGGACTAGTGAATTATCCACAATTACTGGCAGGAGCACTACTATTTTTGATTTTAGAATGTATAAATAAAATTATACACATTGTATACTGATGTCAATATCAATATGAGCTGAAAAAGTAAAGTCTCCTTTCAGCAAGCCCATATTCTTTACAGCCTTGCACCAACCTTTTGCCTTTATTCAACCTATTAAAAATAAGGTTGAAGTTTAGGTTCAGTGAAACACTTTCAATTTCTACTCTTAAAAAATCAAGAGTAAAAAAATAAACGTAAATACATTAGAGAAAGGCTGATTAATTTAGGTAAAACACTTTTGAATAATAGAAATACCAAAAACCTAAAAATTTAACTATGAAAAGATGTACCTCTTATTACATATTTTCCTACCTTTTATTATACATGGAGTGTGCCATTTTTTATATTGATATATCTGAATGGATGATATATTAATACCAAATCGATATTCAATAAACATTGATATGCAGCGAAAGAAAGAGTTAACAATATTAATCATTGATAGGAGGGAAGAGTCCCCTGGAGATAAATGTCTGTGTGCCATGCATTCAAAAATATTTTTCATTCTGTTGATATGTCTGTCTATGATTTATTATTATAGCAATATTCAAAATAGCACTCTGTGTTAGCAATATGTATAAATAAATAATAACTTGTATCATTTGACTTATTATTAGGCTATGCTTTTACATTGATTTTGTGTTCATAGTTTCTAGAGAGTAGAAATTGAAAGTTTCAATGAAACTTTAATTTTTACTAAAAATAATTATTTTTGTAATCAAACTTAGGCCTAATTAATTTAATGTTCTAAAAATATGTTCAAAAATATTTTTTAATTCTACTATTTTAATATTGAATAAGATCATTCCATGATAGGTAATTTTATCACTGAAAATATTTAGAATGAGTCATAAAAAACTTTGAAAGCGTTAATAGAGCTCTAGTCGAAGTGGAGTCTCCCCAATTTCTTTCATTGTAATTTTAAAAATTTGTTGCAATACTAAATACGAAAAAAGTGAAATATTTAATAAATATATTCTGAAGGCTTTGGATTACATTTCCATTCTAAGTTATTTCAATTACAATGTATGAAGGATTTTTTTATTTGTTTACAGGGTATTAATTATTTGGAATATATTTTATTTATAATTTATTTATTAAAATGGATTTTAGCCAAACTTATCATAACCTTACTGATTTTTGGAATGTAAAAAGAAATATATGAAAACTACGAATAATGTTGCTTATCAAAATATTGTAAATTTGGCAATTTTTTTATTAACAACATTTGGCAGCGTTGCTTATAGGAATATCAAAACATCAATTGATTTTAAAAATGTGTCAATTTTTATAATCTGGTTGAACTCGAGTCTCCCCAATTTCTTTCATTGTAATTTTAAAAATTTGCTGCAATACTAAATACAAAAAAAAAAAAGTGAAATATTTAATAAATATATTCAGAAGGCTTTGGATTACATTTCCATTCTAAATTATTTCAATTACAATGTATCAAGGATTTTTTTTATTGTTTACAGAGTATTAATATATTTTATTTAAAATTTATTATTAAAATGGATTTGAAATCTGAAATTGAAATTAAAGATGAAGAATTAGACTTAGAATACAACTCTTATCAACATGATCCTCAGGTGGGATATATATATATATATATATATATATATATATATATATATATATATATATATATATATATATATATATATATATATATATATATATATATATATATATATATATATATATATATATATATATATATATATATATATAATATATATAAATATATATATATATATATAATAATAATAATAATAATAATATATATATATATATATAAATAATATATACCATTTATATATGAATAATATGAAACTATAATTACATTCTACTAACAACCTCTCAACGCATAATAAATCAGAAGACTGTGCTCCGGATCCGTCTGCCTTGGCACAATATCCAAAGATCTGATGCTAATGGGGCTTCAACCTCAACACCCTGTGACTAACTTGCCCATGCGGCACACCAAGGAGATGAATGCACTAATGGAAAACTTGCATGCTGAATGCACTCTATCCTGAACAGCAGATATCAGGCCACAAGCTGCCCATTGCAGCACAACCAAAACACTACACCCAGTTTTATCACATTCTGCTCCCCCCAAATACAAGTAAGCACAATATGTCAAACCTTCCATGCTTGGACCACGATTTAATATTCATGACAATTCAACAAAATCATCCAATACAAACCTTTTTTAAAAGATATATCAATTATATTAAAAGCAACCTGGCACAAGACCTCCAAATTTTCCAAAATATACACTTCACTTCCCTCACCAAAGCAATAGAACAATTTATTAAAGTCATACTGAAAACATGAAAAAAATTCAGCCCCCAAGGCTTTCTGAAATCTTTGGGTCTGCCTGCTCTGGTGGCACAATATCTCAAGATCGGCTGTTTCATGTAGGAGGGGAGAGGGACTATCAAGTATATATATATATATATATATATATATATATATATATATATATATATATATATATATATATATATATATATATATATATAAATATATATATATATACTATATATATATATATATATATATATATATATATATATATATATATATATATATATATATATATATATATGGTTTAAAGTCCAGATATCCCGACACCTTTCGAAAATTATTGGATGTTGCCAGATGTTTTTTGTGCTTGAAATCATAGATGTAGGTGACTTTTTTACTATAATTTCAAGAATTTAAAATATTTAAGTTTGGTTATATTTAAAATTATTTAAAACAATAAAGAATGCTAATGAAAAACAAGTAACTGAAGAAGATTTTTGGAATAATGTAAGAAAAGATTTGGAGCAAATTGTGAGAGAATGTGAAGTATGTAAAAAAATATAAGAAAACTCCACCAAGACCAGTGATAGGTTTGCCATTCAACTAAATTTAATGAAATAATTCAATTGGATGTTGGTGAATTTGAGAATAATAAATTTTAAGTGATAGTCATGCAACAAGATATGCACAGGCAGTATGGTTAAAAAATAAAATGAGTAAAGAAATTATAGAAATTTAATTGAAAAATGGATTATATATTTTGGAAGTCCTAATGGCATTATGTCTGATGCAGGACGAGAATTTCAAAATGAAGATATGGAAACATTTATTACAAAAATGAATATCAAATTAATGAGTACAGCAGCAGAAAGCCCATGGAGTAATGGTTTATGTGAAAAGGTAGTAGGATTACTCAAGGAATCATTATACAAATTAAAGCAGGAAGGACCTGATAGAAAAAATAGTTTGGCATGGGCGATTTTTGAAAAAATGGACTAACAAATTATTTGGGAATGCCCCTAACCAACTTGTTTTCGGAAGAAATGTAGGAATACTAAACATAATAGATTGTGATAATTTAATAATGAGTGAAAAGAGAGATACAGATGACATAATGAAAGAATTATTAGAGATAATAGACCATGCTAGAAGAATACACATAGAGAATGAAAGTTCAGAGAAAATAAAACATGCATTAAGAAGTCAAATAAGAGAACATATTTCGAAAAATATAAATATAGGTGAAGAATTTTTTATAAAAGAAATATTGATAAAGAATGGAGAGGATCAGCTAAAGTAATATGTGTAGATGGAAAAACCATCATAGTAAAACATGGAGGGGCTTTAAGAGCTGTGCCAAAAGTTCACTCAATGAGAATTCAAAGAAGTAGATTAAATGAAATAACAATGAACTTCAAGATAAAAAGGATGAATATGACAAAGAAGGAAATGAAAAAAAGGATAGATAACTTAAATGATAATGTTAATAATATAGATGAAATAATGTTAAAAAATTATGGATGATGATACTGATAATGAAACAGAAAGTCAAAATGAAGAGGAAGAAATGACATCAATTGATGAATATGAAGAATTTGATCCAGAAAATTTGAAAATTGGTAAATACTATGAAATGAAAGAATAATGAAAATATATTAAATTGCTATGTCATTAGTAGAGCTGGCAAAGCAGCAAGTAAAAAGTATAATTAATGTTATAACATACGCAATTTAAATACAGATAGAATATGTAATATAGACTTGAAAGAATTTGAAAAAATATATGAATTGGATGTAATTGGAAATAAAGAAAATGAAGAGGAAGAATCATTAGATTAAATATCATACAAATAAATAATGAGAAAATTGAGAATCTAATAACATACTGTGATTCATCATTTGCTAATAGAGAAGGAGATAAAACTCAACTTGAATGTATAATTTTTGCAGTAGATAAAAAAGGAAAAATGATACCTATAATGGGGAAATCGAACAAATCAAAGAATGTTAATCATTCAGTCTTACAAGCAGAAGCAAATAGCTTACTTGAAGGTATAGAACAATCATTATATATATACAAAAAATGTGGGAAGAAATTACTAACAAAAAGATACCTATAATTCTAAGAACAGATAGTAAGACACTTGTAGATACACTAATGTCAGAAAGACAATAAAAAATTAAAAGTATGAGAATTATAATATCAGTATATAATAATGATCAATTTGCTGATATATTCACCAAAGAATTACATAATAAGAAAATGAAAAATGTAATCTCTAGAAGAATAAAAGATGAAAAGAAAAATAAAACCTGTCAAATAAGAACTTCTTCAAATGTATTATGTTAAAACAAATTTGAAGAAGCAGAGAGGTGGAAGAATGATAAAGTTGTTAATTATTTAATACCTTTTTCAGAAAGAGATTATAGAATAAAATTTATTGATAATTTATTTTTGTAATTAATATTAAATATTTAAAGATAAATTTAAAATGAAAAATCATATATAAAAATATACATCAAAAGGAATAAGAAAATTTATAAGAATTAATAAATTATGTACATAATAAAACAATAAAGAAGATATAATAAAGAAAAGAAGAAATAATAAAAAAAAAAAAAAAAAAGATTCACAAACTAACATTACAACATCTATAAGGTAATTTTTTATTTTACATTTTAATAAATATATATATATATATATATATATATATATATATATATATATATATATTTGTATATGTAATAGTAAAATGTATTTCTGCAAGGAATAATCTTCATATATAAATATATAATATAATATAATAATGTATAATATAATAATAATAATAATATAATATATATAATAATAAATATATATATATATATATATAATAATAATAATAATAATATATAATAATAATAATATATATAATATGTATATATATTTATATATAATAATATATATATATGTATATAATAATAATATATATATAATATATATATATATATTATATATATATATATAATAATAATAATATATATATAATATAATAATATATATAATAATAATATAATAATAATAATAATAATAATAATAATAATAATAATAATAATAATAATATATATATATATAATCATAATATATAAAAGAATAATAATATGTTTACATATAATTATAATATATATAAAAATAATAATAACACAGACACTTATATAGGGAATATGTATATATATATATATATATATATATATGTATATATATATATATATATATATATATATATATATTAATATTAATATTAATATTAGTAATTATTAATAAATATTGAAAAATAATAACAAGATGCCTAATGGAAGAAGAAGAAAAAAAGGTTTGGAATGGCAAGAAGTCAGTGAGATTGAAGGAGAGATAAACAAAGTTATTATCTTCTAGTCAATACCATTTAAAGATAATTCATTTGTTGTAAAATTTAAAATTAATTTTTTTAATTCTCATTTATTTCAAATACTTAAAAGCATATCAGTGCAAATCTTGAATAAAAAGCAACTAGGCTCACTACTATTAAAGCATATTATAGCTATTATTATTGCATATTAATATTTTTTAAAAATATCTAAAATCTTTGTAAATAACAACCTAAAACTTTAAAAAACGAAGCAAAAATGTAGATTTTTTTTTTTTTTTGGATTTTTTAATTCCAACCCTGGATTGTGAATCCGACACCTTTGATCAGAATTTATGGAATCTTAATTTGTAATATTGATTTTCTCACTTCTGAAAACATTACATTTATTTTGCTTTGTTACTTTATATTGCATTTAATATTTATTTTGTATTAAGTAATAATAATCATCAGCAGCTGGTCCCTGGTTCCCAGAACTGGGGGTAGCGTTTGCCAAACAAAGAAAAGTGAAACAAAGTAGACCTAAGTAGACCATGGCCTGAGTCAAAGAAGAAAGACCATCTCACAGCCTCTCCTGAGTCTCCTCATACCCATAAGTCCTTAAGTGGTAGACCATCACAGACAAAATCCACCCTGAAGCTTCACAGCACTGTGACCATCACCCACTATTGCATCATCAATTTCGGTGATCATCCCCTGAGCCAGCCCCAGAGCCATGCCCCTCACAAAACCACGTCATTTGCTCCTATTACGCATCATTCTTTTCGCTTCTGCTACACATTCCAACTCCTTTCCTTGGACCTGTTGTAATTGACACATTCCGCTGCCTTTGGTGTCCCAGGCAATTGATTCCCAACATTTACCTCTATGAACCTATAGTCTCCCTCTTATACCACTTGTATCTGAAGTTGTATCCTACCCTCCAAAATGCTTTGTTACACAACTTACATATCCAGTCAATCACATTCTCACCTCCATTCTTGATCATTTCACTAGTAATTACACTCTACCTGCTGATTTACTTTTCTACTAATTACCTCCTCCCCAAAATACCTACTACTTCTTACACCATGAAATACACTCGCATTCACAATCACCTCTTCATCATCACTGGAAATGTTAGTCAGATGATTTTTGAAGTGTTCCCTTCACACTCTCTTCACATCCATCTCATCAGTTATGAAATCTCCATATATATTTCCATACACCTTTCTTTCAAAAAACTCATAATTGACTTTTAGCAAAACTATGCCTTTTTTAAAAAGATTTATCGCTTGTATCACCTATTTATTCCACCATTCACATTCTTACTTCCTACTTTAGCACACCCACATACATCTCTTGCACTACTAACAAACACTTTCATCATTTGTGTCCAAATTTACTCAGATTCATCTTGTTCACATTTAACTGACTTATTTGGAAGTGCTCTCACATTTTTATCATTATAACCCTATTCATTTAACTTCTCACTCTTACTCCCTCCCTGCCTCCACTAACTTAATTTTACATAAAACAACATAATGATCTGATATTCTCATCCCCAACCCCTCACAGATTTAACATCCATCATATACTTCAACATGTCCTTCTTCACCAATACAAAATCAATCATACTCATCACTTTGATACCATCTCTACCAAGTCTTGCATACTTATTGATAATCTCGTCCAAAAAATGTATTGCTTTCGCATACCTTTCTCCTTACAGAATTCAATCACCTTTCTGCCATTCTCATTTTCTCCTGCAACCCCAAAGGCACTGTTTACCATCCCTCTTTCAATCACCTTTCCAACCCTTTAAGTCCCAAAACAGTTATTCTGAAGCCCCCCCACTCACCCTGTCCAAAACATCGTTCATTCAGATTGTCTCAGAAAGTCTCACTCTCTTCAAGATCACCCTCAGATGGACCATATGCTACAACCACATACTGTACCTTAACCTTTTTCTTGAACTTAAATTTAACCATTAGTATTGTAAAACTCACACAGACAAAATCCACTATAGCTATGTGCCACAAGTCACTCATCAGAATCACAACTCCTCTCCACTCAAGTACTAACATTATAATAATAATACAATTAATTTCTTTTGTTTTATGAAGCAGATGAAAATGAGAAATTATACTAATTAAGGAGTTTAAAAATTATCTCAAACTGATTAATATTTTTAAATATTTTCTTTAGTAATCCTCCCTGCAAGACCTGTGATAAAAATAAGACTCCAATCATTACGCATTTCCTACATTTCACTCCCTCAATGTGGCTTCCTTCTGATCATTCTGGTTTGATTTCCGTTTCTCTTTTTTTTTGTCCAAATTTCTTTTAATTTTTTTTTTTTTAGTAGTATTTGCAATCCAGTCCAGACTCCTAACTGAAATTCATCTTTTTACTGGTTTAGGTTGGCTTTTTTTGACAGTATTTTTAGTCTTCAAACTAGATTGCTTCCCTTAATTGATCTTTAACACACTTTTACTTGATTATGTAATAGTGATGCACATAATATCTGACTTCAACTAGGCTAGAGATTGTCATTTTGTAAATCTTTGCAGATCGCCTTTTCAGTTTTTGTCTCCTCAACCATAGTATATTTAAAATTTACAGAAAATGTTTGTCTGAAATGTTAATACCATATGTTAATTGTAAATTAACTGTTAAAACAGATCTTATAACATACAATATGTAAATGCCATTCAAACACTGATTCTATTCAACTGCCTTAATTAAATTCTTATATTAGTATAATGATTTCAAACTGTTTTACTAATTTATTTTATTATTAGTTTTTTAAATTTAGCTGTAATATTCTAAAGAAAAACATTGTTATTATTTAACTAATAGTTACATAAAAAAATATAAAAAATACAAATATAAATTTACTGAATTTCTAAAATCTAATAAGTGAATATTAACAGAAAATTCTCCATTAGGGAAGAAGTTCATCAGGCAGAAGATTTCAACCCACATCTCTCTCTCTATGGAGTATCACTTATTTTAGTTGAATCCTATCCCATCAAGCTTATATAAACCCTTTGGTCATTTTCAGATCTTTCCTGACTGTGAAACAAACTTTGCTTCTCCATTTGGCATTAAAACTGAAGAATTAGATTTAACGGTATCTATAAAGTCAGAGTTGAGAGAAATAAAGAAGGAATCCATGTTAGACGAAGAACAAGTCAACAATGATGTCATAAAACCTGAAATGATTGGGAAGAAGTCGAGCCCTCAATATGTGAAGGTATTTTAATTTATTTCTCTTATTACTTTTTATTCAAGTTAGAATCTGATGAATAAATAGTGCAGGGAACACTACTTTTCTTTATTATTATTATTTATTTATTTATTTATTTGTTTATTTATTTATTATTTATTATTTATTTTGCTAGTTTGGGGTGAGGTGTGCAACATGCACCAGAATCAGAATAATTAAGTTGAAGAACATTACGTAAGTCTTGAGTTCGAGCTTTCGCAGCCAAAAACCCATTCTAATGTTTCACAGCTCAGTGACAGATCCTCACTGAGGTATCTCGTCAGTGTAAGGGTTCAATCCAGTGAGCCAGGCCCACAACCATGACCCCCTCACAAAAACCCGCCATTCTTTCCTACTATGCACCTTTCTTCTCTCCTCTACCAAACTCGTATTCCTTTCATTTGGACACTCCCTTACTGTCTCAGCTATTATTATTATTATTATTATTATTATTATTATTATTATTATTATTATTATTATTATTATTATTATTATTATTATATTAAGACAGTTTCTCTTACAGATATTTATGACTCTAAGAAATGTTTGTTCATTATCAAAGAAAATAGGTGAAAAGGGTTCAGACTCAGAGGTACATTTTGAATCAGATGAAGAAGAATTCTTTGGAAATCTTTTGATGTCAAAGTTTCCTTTGGTGAAGCTCAAAAAGTTTACCGATGAGGAAATAAAGGTATTATGGACATTTTAAAATTTATTATTATTATTATTATTATTATTATTATTATTATTATTATTATTATTATTATTATTATTATTATTATTATTATTATTATTATTATTATTATTAATAATCTTTATTTTGATAACTATTTTAACTTTTGTGTGTTTTCTTAACGACCTTGACACTATATCTTTGTGTTTTGCATTTGAAAATCTTTGTGTTTGTGTTTTAAAGGGAATTGGTTCTATTGATGTCATATTTGGAATTTTTAAATCAATCGAATAAGAAATACGTTGAAATACAAAAAGGAAACTGTGATTAACGAACTTATCAGCAAATATAAAAGACTAATTAAAAAATGGAAGAAAAAACGGGTAAAATTTTGTGCTTCGGAATCTTGCCTCGTGGTTTAATGGGCTTAAGATTTTCCAGCAAGGCAATATTCTTCAACACCAGACTGGAAGAAATTTGCAAGGATGAAAACGTCTCTTTTGCTAATTTTTGGGGAAGTTTTGCTGATCAAAATTATTTATTTGCAAGGGATGGGGTTCATTTGAATGATGTTGGTGATGCAAGATTGGGTCGACTCTTTGACACAGAGGTTAGGAAAATACAGAGAGAGACAATCGTTAAGAAACAGGTTTTTCGGGATGGTCCAAGTCCTCGTTTGATATTTGGGAAATGAAAGCGATATCTTTTAACGCAAGAAGTATCCGGAACAAAATAAATGAATTTAAAGCTATTGTTTACATAGAAAATTACGATATAATTACAATTAATGAAACATGGTGCAACTTTAAAGATCGTGATTTTGTTTCGGAATTTCAAATTAATGGATATAAATTATTTTTCAAGGATAGAAACAATAATAAGGAATGGGGTGTCGTTATGATTTACATAAAAGATATTCATCTAACTACTCAGCTAGAACTAGCTGATGTTGATGAAATTGATATCCTTGGTGTTAAAATAGAAACATCGAATATAAAATAAAATTTCTTTAACCATATATGGACATAAAAAGATTCATCTAAGGTATCACGTGATAAACATTCCATAATAATACTGTTATATCAAAACGTTCACGTATGTACGCGCACACGCATACACACAGACATATTTACATAATTTCTTTTATATATGGATATATATAAAAAACAAACACACACACACATATATATATATATATATATATATATATATATATATATATATATATATATATATATATATATATATATATATATATATATATATATATATATATATCTTATATATATATATATATATATATATATATATATATATATATATATATATATATATATATATATATATATATTCTTTCTTTCTTTCTTCACCTAACCTTATTTTCCCAAGATTGGGAGTAAGGAGCGCTACAAGCATCGGAAAAGAAAAGCAGTAGGAGAGTATGACAAATGTCGAAAAGAAAGCCCAGCCTTACCGCCCCCTCTGTACCATTAATTAGTGAAAGCTCGTCACAGACAGAAAATCCACCCTAAAGCTTCATGGGACCCTCACTATGGTAAATCGTCAATGTAAGGGTTCATCCCTTGGCCCAGGTGGGCCACAACCATGCCCCCATACAAAACCCCGCCATTCTCTCCTATCATGCACCTTTATTCTCGCCTCTGCCAAACTCACATTTCTCTCCTTCAGACATTCGTTCACCGACTCAATCCACTTTCTCTTCGGTCTCCCAGCCGGTCGGTTCCCAACACACTCTCCACTATACATCCGCTTAACCAACCGACTATCATTCATCCTTTCCACGTGACCAAACCATTTCAACATACTTTCATTTATTCTCTCATTTACCCCTTTCTTCACACCACACAACTCTCTAATACGTTCATTCCTCATTTTATCAATTCTTCTCACACCTAGCATGCCCTAAGATTGTCCATCTGAACACATTGAACTTTAGATCTATATTTCTTATTCCAGACCATAGTCTCACTACCATACAATAACACAGGTAACAACATACCCTCATGTAAGACTCTAGCGCACTCAAGACTTAGTCCCTTTACATTCACCAACGATTTAATTGCAACCTTCCTGCCATTCACAACTTTCCTACTACATTCTGCATCATCCGTTCCCTTCTCATCCAACACATACCCTAAATATTTAAACTCAGACACTTGCTCCAGCTGCTCACCATCTAACATAACTTCACACTGAGGACTGTCCTCACTCACAACCATAACCTTACTCTTATCTACGTTTACTTTCAAACCCCTCCTTTTACATACCCTGCCAAATCTCTCTACCAATCCCTCTCAAACTCTCTTCAGATTCGCCACACAGAACCAAATCATCCGCATATAATAGGTAGGGCACCCTCCACTCATCTCCATTCTCCATCATTCTAACACCATTTCCTGCCATCCCCACCTCGAATTCTTTCATAACCCCATCCATATACAAATTGAATAACCAAGGAGATATAACACAACCCTGTCTCACTCCGCTATTAATCCTAAACCAATCACCATTGACACCATTTATTCTTACACGTGCTTCTATCGTCTTGATTCCATTCAGAAGCCTACCAACACCATATATCCACTAATACCTGCCATAAAATTCCCTATTAACTCTATCTTCACGCCTGTTGTAAGTCCATAAAACCTAAATATAATTTATTCCTCTTCTCCCCTCATTTTCTCAATCATTTGTTTCAATGTGAAGATTTGATCCAACATCCTCACCACTCCTAAACACCTTGTTCTTCACCAATCAGTCCCTCGGTCACTCGACACTCTTTCGACAAAATACCAGCATATACCTTCCCTACAACACTCAATAAACTTATTCCCCTATAATTTCTACAGTTCCCCTTTTCTCCCTTACCCTTATATAAGGGTACTATTACCGCTCTCCTCCAATCCCTTGGAACTATACCCTCCATAAACGCTTTATTACACAACTTCCAAATCCAATCAATCACCATCTCGCCTCCGCTCTTGATCATTTCACTAGTAATTTCATCTATACCTGCAGATTTACCATTCTTCAACTTTCTCACCCTACCCATTACCTCCTCCTTACTAATAACCTCATCCCCAAAATACCTATTCCTTCTTGCACCATCAAACCCACACACATTCACTAACACCTCATCATTACTGTTAATATTGTGCAGATTTTCGAAGTGTTCTTTCCATACTCCCTTAACATCCATTTCATCAGTTACAAAAGCTTCATCCCTATTCATTATTCTAAGCAGATTCCCTTATTCTCATTCTTAACCTTTCGCGCTTCCTTCCAGAAGAGCTTCCTATTCCCTTGTATGTCCTCATTCATCCTCCTTCCAAACTGTTCATTTACCTCTTGTTTTCTCCTATGTATGCACCTTTTAGTATTTCTTTTTTCCTCCTTATATAATTCCAAGCATCTTTCTTTTGAAACTTCATCATTTGCTTTTAGTACATTCAACCACGCTTCTTTTTTACCTTTAACCGCTCTCATCACCTCTTCATTCCACCATTCGCTGTTAACATTCTTACTTCCTACTTTAGCACATCCACACACTTCCTTTACACTACTAACAATTGCTTCCTTCATTTGCCCCCAGATTTTTGTTCAGTATCAACTTTTTCACACATATATATATATATATATATATATATATATATATATATATATATATATATATATATATATATATATATATATAATATATATATATATATATATATATATATATATATATATATATATATATATATATATATATATATATATATATATATATATACCGGTATATATAGTTGGTGAAAGCCATTATTGGCAGCAACAGGTTATATAGCCTAGGCATAGCCGTTATAAAAAAAAACATTAGGTCAGTGATATGTAAACTAGTTTAATAGTTATAGGCAAAAAAATGAAGCATGGTTAACATAACCACTATATATATATATATATATATATATAGTAAGACCGGACAAGATTGAACAATTTTTTTGTTCACCTAACTATAACTTTTTTTATACTACTTGAATTTTCAAAGTAAGTTAGCCTAAATATATCTTAACTTTAGTAGTATACATACCTGAGATATGGTGGTCTTCTGTTTTTTTTTTTTTTTTTTTTTTTTTTCTTCAAAATTTTGAAAACAGCCGGGTTGGGTAACTTTGAACAGGCCTTATTTTGAATGTTATATTTATATTTATAGGTTTTCATATTTATATTTATAAATTGCTTATTTGAGCATAAACATTTGTAATTATGTATAATGGGAGAAATTTTTAACATTTAAGGGGCACAGGTACCACATCATCAAACACGCTCAATTTTTTGGTTTACCTCTCTATAACTTTTTATATAATTATTCAATTCTCAAATTATTTTAAAGTAATCATGTCTTAAGTTGAGTAGTTTACATACCTGAGATATGGCGGTCTTAATTTTTTTTTTTTTTTTTTTTTTTATTTTTTTTTTTGAACATTGGCGGTTTGGTATGGTATTATATTGTTGTTTCAACATCAACAGGCAAATTAGTGGGTATTGAGAAGGTTGTACAGCATCTGTGGAAGCATCTTTTTATGAACTTTAGATGTTGTCGGGTCTTTTCTCAATCATATTTCCCCAGGTGAGTTTTAGAGGATTGAAGAAACTTACATCAAAAGGTTGGGTTAATAAATAAATATTAAATAATAAAAACAATAAATAATAATAATTTCTTTACTTTCCATTACTTTTGAAACACTTATAGAGCGTTCAATTTTACCCAACATGTTGTTCAAACTTGCAAACCCCTACTTTAACACACAGTAACTTTGAAACCAAAAAAAAATTTTTTCCGCTATTAGTGGTTTTTTGATCCTGATACATAGCGACAAAAATTTACCAATTTTTACAATTTTTGAAAAATTCCTTCTGCCCCAATGGGGGGGGACTTTTTTGGGCGAAGCATTTTTTGGCCAAATTTTTTTTTACATTTTTCCAGATAAAACCTAAAGTTAAAGGCAAGTGCTTTTACTTAGATAATACATGAAACCGCTATCCTTTAACATTCAAAAAAAAAAAAATCAGCATTCTACACCAAATACTTTGTGAGTTATAACATGAAACAGGTTAGGGGGTCGATTTTGTTCAATGTTGTACACCCGGACAATGTTGTCCGGTCTTACGTATATATATATATATATATATATATATATATATATATATATATATATATATATATATATATATATATATATATATATATATATATATATATATATATATATATATATATATATATATATATATATATATATATATATATTATCCCATATATATATATATTATATTCTTCATCTACTTTTTTCTCCCCAAGACTGAGGGTAAGGTGCGTATCATGCTTCGGAAAAGGAAAGCAGTAGAAGAACATGACAAAAGTCGAAAAGAAAGCCCAGCCTTACCGCATTCTTTGTACCGTTAATTAGTAAGAACTCGTCACAGTCAGAAAATCCACCCTAGAGCTTCACGGGCCCGCGACGGACCCTCACTATGGTAAATCGTCAATGTAAGACATCCATACCCCCTCACAAAACCTACTGACTCAATCCACTTTTTCTTCGGTCTCCCAGCCGGTCGGTTCCCAACACACTCGCCACTATACATCCGCTTAACCTACCGACTATCATTTATCCTTTCCACATAACCAAACCATCTCAACATACTTGCATTTATTCTCTCGTTCACCCATTTCTTCACACCACATCTCTCTCTAATACGTTAATTCCTCGTTTATCAATTCTTCTGCACCTACTTGCCCCTAGATTTAACCATCTGAACACATTGAACTTAGATCTATACTTCTTATTTTCCAGACCATAGTCTCACTACTATACAGTAACACAGGTAACAACATACCCTCATGTAAGACCCTAGCGCACTCAAGACTTATTCCCTTTACATTCACCAACAATTTAATTGCACCAGCCTCCTTCCTGCCATTCACAACTTTCCTACTACACTCTGCATCATTCGTTTCCTTCTCATCAACATATCTAAATATTTGAAGTCAGACACTTCAGTTCAGCTGCGCACCATCTAACATAACTTCATACTGAGGACTGTCCTCCTCACAACCATAACCTTACTTTTATCTACGTTTACTTTCAAACCCTCCTTTTACACACCCTGCCAAATCTCTCTACCAAACCTCTCAAACTCGTTCAGATTCGCCACACAAACCAAATCATCATATAATAGGTAGGGCACCCTCCATTTATCTCCATTTCTCCATCATTCTATAACACCATTTCTTGCCACCCCCACCTCTAATTCTTTCATAACCTCATCCATATACAAATTGAATAACCAAGGAGACATAACACAATCCTGCCTCACTCCTTAATACTAAACCAATCACTTTGACACCATATTCTACACACGCCTCACTATCGTCATACATACTTTGATTCCATTCAGTAGCCACCACCAACACCATATTTACTAACACCTGCCATAGAGCTTCCCTATTAATTAACCCTATCATACGCCTGTTGTAAATCCATAAAACCTAAATACAATTTATTCTTCTTCTCCCTCATTTTCTCAATCATTTGCTTCAATTTAAAGATTTGATCCACACATCCTCTACCACTCCTAAACGCACCTTGTTCTTCTTCAATCGGTCCTTCAGTCACACGACGCACTCTTTCGACCAAAATACCAGCATATATCTTCCCTACAACACTCTATAAACTAATTCCCTATAATTTCTACAGTTCCTTTTATCTCCTTTACCCTTATAAGGTTAGCCTGCTCTTCTCAATCCTCAAAAACTATACCCTCCACATAAACGCTTTTTATTACACAACTAGTCCATCAATCACCATCTGTACTCCAGTTCTTGATCATTATATATACCAGTAATTTTCATCTATGCCTGCAGATTTACCATTTTCAACTTTTCTCACTCTACCCATTACCTCCTCCTTGCTAATAACCTCATCCCCAAAATACCTATTCCTTCTTGCACCATCAAACCCACACATTCACTATCACCTCTTCATTACTGCCAATATTGTAGATTTTCAAAGTGTTCTTTCCACACTCCTCTCATCCATTTCATCAGTTACAAAAGCACCATCCCTATTCATTATTCTGAGCAGGTTCCCCTTATTCTCATTCTTAACCTTTCGCGCTTCCTTCCAGAAGAGCTTCCTATTCCCTTGTAAGTCCCCATTCATCCTCCTTCCAAACTGTTCATTTACCTCTTCTTTTCTCCTACGTATGCACCTTTTAGTATTTCTTTTTTCCTCCTTATATAATTCCAAGCATCTTTCTTTGAAACTTCATCATTTGCTTTTAGTACATTCAACCACGCTTCTTTTACTTTTAACCGCTTGCATCACCTCTTCATTCCACCACTCACTGTTAACATTCTTACTTCCTACTTTAGCACATCCACATGCTTCTTTTGCACTGCTAACAATTGCTTCCTTCATTTGCTCCCAGATTTGTTCAGTTTCAACTTGTTCACATTCAACATTTACTTGCGAGCGCTCTTACATACTTATCCTTATTACCTTGTTCACTTAACTTCTCACTCTTAATTTTACCCACTTCCTTCCGTATCACCTTCCTCTCCATCCAAGCCCCCACTAACTTAATTTTACATAGAACAACATAATGATCCGATAATCCCATTCCTAAACCCCTCATTGATTTAACATCCAACACATACTTCAACATCTCCTTCACCAACACAAAATCAATTATACTTTTCCTTCGATACCATCTCTACCTACACCAACTCTAGTATACTTATG
>JABUQX010147497.1:0-10856 GCA_015478945.1 Trachelipus rathkii
GATGTACTTCGTTCAGATCAAGTTTGGGTGTTTAACCGTTTTCGCATTTATCATTGAAACGCTTTCGTTTTTACATTACATAACTTCAATATATATATATATATATATATATATATATATATATATATATATATATATATATATATATATATATATATATATATATATATATATATATATATATATATATAGATGTATATATATATATATATATATATATCGGCCTCTTAGAGACATCCCTATCGTAGACCCTACAAAGTAGGATGCCCGATATCTAAAAAATATCCCGATAAAATCGATATATCGATATTTAAAAATATAGCTTTTCGCTTTTTGCATTTGTGCTAACTCTCGATAAGAAATGCTAATCCAGTTTTGGCTTTTCGGGCATAATCGACCGATTGTTTACAAAAAATTTGATCAGCTGTTCTAATGGAGCACGTGGTTTTGGAATAAACAAAAATAAAAAAAAATAATAAATGGTTTTTATTACAAATAATTGATCAACTATTGTGATGGAGTTTATCGATTTGGAAGAAATTAGATTTAAAGCTAATTTTCATGAACAAACATTCATCAAAATCCAACGAACTACTACACATGCAATGTATTTGTTTATTTTTCGTTAGCATTTTCCTAAAAATTCGGTAAGCACGGGGAAAGAGCAACCTAACAAAATTTAGGAAATTACTAACGTTCGTTAGCATTTATTAATTTGTGCAAAAATTGACATAAACGAACGACTTTTTAGCATTTTCCTAAATTTCGTTAGCAAAAGTGCAAAATCGAAAACGCACTATCATATCGCCTTCGATATTATCGCCAGAAAATAATCGATATTCGATATATCGATATATTATAATCCGATTATAATTTGATATATATAATATAATCCAATATATATATATATATATATATATATATATATATATATATATATATATATATATATATATATATATATATATATATATATATATATATATATATATATATATATATATATATATATCTTTTTTTTTAGATATATATATATATATATATATATATATATATATATATATATATATATATATATATATAGATATATATAAAAAATATATATATATATATATATCAACTATATATATATATATATATATATATATATATATATATATATATATATAACTATATATATTCTATATATATATATTTGTGCTCTTTATTTCGATATATATATAATCCGATTATAATTTGATATATTATAATCCAATATATATATATATATATATCCTCCAGATTAGGCGACGCACATAGTTAAAAAACAACGATAGCTACACTAAAATTGAATACTTTTTTGGAATCAGGGGCAAATTTCAGTTATGAAAAGTACAAAATAAATTAAAACTAACATAAAATAAAAAAAATAAATAACAAAGTTTTAGGGATGTACGATGTTTTTTATTTTACAACGGCAGAAATGATAGCTGTTAACAGATTTGCATTCTTAAAAATAAGCAGTTGTTAGGTATATATTTTACAGTATTACGGTTTAATACTAACCTAACTATATATATATATATATATATATATATATATATATATATATATATATATATATATATATATATATATATATATATATATATATATATATATATATATTATATTAAACTATATATATATATATATATATATATATATATATATATATATATATATATATATATATATATATATATATACATTCTCGTAGTATATGCTAAATACATCTATATATATATATATATATATATATATATATATATATATATATATATATATATTGTAAAAATCATATTTCCCAATATATAAAAATCAATAAACTAGGTTTATTGATCATAAAAACCTATAATTCAAATAAAATTCTGTAGCATATCATTCTCAAGCTTAAGATATTACCTTCTTAACCCAGCAATCGCTTTTATTATCTTCGTGGCATTTTTATGTTTATTGCTCGTAAAACAGGGCTCAAGATTTCGTAAGATCCTTGTGACTCACGATTCTTAAATTCGGGAATAAATCCAATTCCTAATCCAAATAAATCCTTTTAGGAATAATCCATCTGGATTTAAATCCAAATTTATCTGTAAATCCACTTCCGAACTTTACTTAAAAAAGAGATAGGAAAAGAGAGAAAATGGTGGGAGAAGAGAGGGAAAACATTTAGGGAGTAAAAGAGAGTAGAGTAGGGGACGCGAGGGGCCAGGAGGGAACGAGCTTTTAAAAGGACTAGATCATAAGAAATTTCATTCGTTCGGGTCTATCACTTGCTTAGGAAACAGCTAATGAAATAGCTCTAGGTACTCGTGTTAGAGACTCCGAAAATTTTACACATAAAGTTTTTATCGTTAGTGTGAAATAAAATTAATACTGATATATATATATATTTAAATATTTTTAATATATATATATATATATATATATATATATATATATATATATATATATATATATATATAATATAGCTCTTCGTACTGGTATATAATTAGTCCTCTATATATATATATATATATATATATATATATATATATATATATATATATATTATCTTTCCTTTTTCTTTTTATTTTAAAATTAAATGTAAATATAAAAGACAGATTATGTTTTGTCAAAAGTGAGACAAAGACAAAGAAATTCTCACTTACCAACTTCCACCCATATAATAATAATAATAATAATAATAATAATATTAAAAATAATAATAATAATGATAATAATAATAATAATAATAATAATAATAATAATAATAATAATAATAATAATAATAATAATAATAATAATAATAATAATAATAATAATAATAATAATAATAATAATAATAATAATAATATGATTTTGGAATATTTAAAGTTTGTTTTATTTTTAATCTTCAACATTTTATTGTTAAAAAATGAATTATGTTTGACTTGTTTATATTGAAATAATTGTATTTTTTATTTTATTAAAATATAATTATATTGTAATTGATACTTTTATTGTTTAATAAAAATATAAATTATAATTTAATATTCTCGAGATAATTTTTATATGTTCATATTATAATGTTGTTTATATTTGATACATACTAATTACTATGTTAGATTTAGTACATTCATTATTTAAAGTTCATTTAATTTATACTGTATTTCTTTATTGTTTTATATACAGGTTTTTCAGATTACTTTTTGGAACAGATTTTTTGTGAGCTGTTTTTAGTATTGGAATTTTATAGGATGGAATAAAGGATTTATAAGACTGTAGCGTTTATATATCCAACACTCGGACTTTAGATGGGGATTTTACCAGTCTCGGGTTAACCCTGTCTGTAGAAGAAAGTCCGAGACTGGCGACCTTGCCAGGATATAGTGGTCATATCTTCTCCTGTACTTAGCTCCAAGACGTGGCATTTTATCGACTTCAAGATCGAGGCTCGTAAGGAAACAAAGGAGAGATATTTGACCCACACGGACCTGGAAACTTTTGAGAACACATAGGCCAACAACCCTTTAAATCCATTGAGAGTGACCATAGTGAGGTCACAGACAGTTCCTAACTTAACCTTTGTTAAGAGCTAAGTGGTGGGAAAAATCAACCAGAACTTCTCATTGTGAGTAAGAATTTAAAAATAAAGTATATTTTTTATACAAAAAACAGACATTACATTAAAGATAAAGTAAAATAGAATAGGAAATTTTATACAAGTGATATATGTTATGTTATCATCGTTAGATCTTAACATACGTTATATTCATTTTGTATAACAATTTCAATAAATAGAAATACACAACAAAAGTGTTTTTATATATAAATAAAAGCAAATGTTATTGCTTTATAAACAAAAATAAAAGCTTTACATGAAAAGAGCTTTAACAAATAGGTGACAGAAAAAAATCACCATAAAAAAGGCCATTAGAAAAAGAATAAAAAGGGCCATTCATTTTATTTTATTTTACAAATAAATAAATATAAAAAGAAAAGAATTAAATAGATTGTTATGTTTATTTTTTATTTTTTTTTTAAAGCAAAACTTATATAAACAATAATAAAATCGTTTGATTGTATTTTCTATGTATTGTTCCAAAGTGGGAAGATTTTTTAAAGAATACATAGAAAACAATGCAAACAACCCTTTAAATCAATTAATTAAAATTTAATTATTTTAAAATATAAAGAATAGTTAGTTAATAACAACCGTAAAAAAAAGTTTTATTAAATTACCGTAATTAACGTAATTATAGCCATAGATAGATTAGAAATATCTCAAACAGCAGCAGCGCATCATAAGAAAGATGTTATGTCAAAAAGTGTGTTCATACATATGTTTTGTTTACGTTTGTAGCTGGAGTGAGTTCAATTTATAGGAATCAGCAAATAGTAATATATTTATAGTATTCATTCACGTGAGTTTGAATGGGATTGTAAGAGTAATCTGAATCAGCATATATCGAAGATTCAGGAAATAGTAAAATAAAATTGGGGAAACGGCATTGATGCGGAAGTGCCAATAAGAAGGACAAGGACGAAATTTGAACTTGTCCCAGTGAACGAATTTCATTCATTTTTCCCTTCCTGCTTTTATACGCTTTACACACAGACACACACACATCTTATATATATATATATATATATATATATATATATATATATATATATATATATATATATATATATATAACTTCTTCTGCTATATATATATATATATATATATATATATATATATATATATATATATATATTTATATATATACTATATACATATATATACTATATATATATATATATATATATATATATATATATATATATATATATATATATATATATACTTCTTTAACTATATATATATATATATAATATATATATATATATATATATATATATATATATATATATATATACTCATATATATAAATCATATATATATATATATATATATATATATATATATATATATATATATATATATATATATATATATATATATATATATATATATATATATATATATATAATATATATATATATATATATATATATATATATATATATATATATATATATATATATATATATATATATATATATATATATATATATATATTTATATATATATATACCTTTTTTGCTTTATTTAATTTATGCATGTACTAATTATTTTTTCGTTATAATTGCGTATCAATAATACATGTCGTAGCGCGTAGAGTAAATAAAGGTTAAAAAATTTTGAAAAACATAAGGTCAAACGGAAAATGACCTTTTACCCATAGAAAATTTGAAAAGGTCAAAATTTCGAAAATTTGAGTTTCTTTTTTCGGTTTTTGTGTTTAAAAAATGCATTATGTCCATTTTTTTAAGTGATTTAAACGTAAGAGTGTGTTTTTTTTTATTTAAATAAAAGAGTTTTTTTTAATTATTAAAGTTTCTGTGATTTAACAAAAATATAATTTAAAAGTTTCAAAGTGAGGAAAATCCTTTTAGACAAGACCAAGGCCACCCAGAAAAAGGTCACTAAGACAAAAAGGTCAGAAAAGGTCAAAAAGGTCAGAAAAGGTCAAAAAGGTCAGAAAAGGTCAAAAAGGTCAGAAAAAGGTCAAAAAAGGTCAAAAAAGTCACAGAATACAGAAATTGCCCTAGTTGACCCAGAATACAGAAAATTATTTTATTTTTGACCTAAAACATTAGAAATTGTTCTCTTTGATTTAAAAACAGCAGAAATTGTTATATTTAGATCCAGAAAATTGAAAATTCATTTTACTGACCTAAAATATTTTAGAAATTGTTTTATCAACAACAAACTTTTAGAAAAGATTCTACAATAACAGAATTTGAAAATAAATTCATAAACTAACTGATTCCTGAACAGAAAAATATTCTTTGAAAAATATAGAACATTTTTTAAGAACATTAGAACAATCAAAGAACACAGTTTCACCTTTGACAAATAAGGTCCAGGAAAATGACCTTTAACATTTAAAGAACACACCCGACTAGAAAAAGTGGATAGTTGTTTATTAATTACAGATAACTAATTAATTATAGAACTTTGATATATTTTTAAACAAATTTTGATAGAAAAATATTTTCATTCTGAAACTTGGAAATATTGAACCAAAAGTGATTAAATTTTAAATTTTTAAATTTAATAGTGAATAACTATAGACAGTGTTTAATAATTGAAATTGAATAACAACTGAGTGACTTTAATAAACAATAATATAAATAAATAAACACTTAGAAAAAATAATTTCAATTAATAATTATAACATTATTAACTCCTTTGTTTGAGTTTTAAATAAAACTTTACATATTTTCTTAGAAACATAGAAAATTTTTTGAAATATTGGAAAACAGTTTGAATATTTTTGAAATATTTTGAAAAAATATTTTTGAAAACTTAGAGATTTTTAAAATATTTTCTTTAAGAAATATTTTACAAAAGAAACTTTGATTAGTAATTTAGACAAGCTCGACAGAAACAGAGAGACATAAAAAAGTTGAGAAAACTTTATTAGTGTCTTAACAATCCAACACGACAAACAGGATTGTTTAATAATTTAGAAACTTTATAAATTGATTAACTTGAATTAATTAAAGTTTAAACATGACTATGTTTGAACGAAATAGTTTTAACAGTCTTCATATTTTCTACATTGTTCCTCATTCTATGCTACATGGTTCAAAGGGCTATAGCCGGACCAGTTGACCCTAATGGAGCTTCAGGAGGACCTGAAGGAGATAATAAAGACTTAGAAAATAAAGATTCAACAGAGAACATGGATGAGAACATGGATGATATAAATAAAGAAGACAATACAGAAGATATTATTAAAGACGAAGAACATGATATAACAGAAGTGAAGACTACTGATGAACAGAAAACAGAAGAGAATACTGGGACTAAACCCAAGATAAGGGAACCCACACAAAAGGATATGGGACTTCCTCCATTATATTTACCCCCTTCTAATATTGATGCAATGACATTCAACCCAAATCAGAAAACAGCATGGGATTGGCACCAACCAGGAAAGACAGAAATTAAAGAAAAAATACCTAAGGTGCTCCAAAAGACAAATGTTTTGGACAATACTTTTAATATACATTTAAAGACAGCGGGGGCTACACCCCCTTCAAATAAAAAGAAAACTTACCCTTCCTGGAATGGCCAAACAGAAATTTTTAATAATAGAAGCGAGTTTAGTGAAACTTGGGGTCAGAACAAACCAAGTGAAACTCTATATGGAGGACAACCTCAGAATCCGTGGGGACCATCCCAAAATATTTTAAATAATCCTTTAAGTATGCAGCCACCTTCCACAAGCTGGCAACAACCTCTTCCAACAATGCAAACCGGTTACAATCCATACCCATATGGACCCCCTTATGGAGGATATTACCCAAGTAATGTGTTTACACCTGCATTTCCAGAAATACCCAAAGAACTAAAATTGTATGGAAGAAATACCAAGACACAAGTCTGGGTTGGTATTAAATTTGAGGATTACCTAACTACGTTACAAGAGAAGATACGCACGTTAGGCCTAATAACTGAACAACAAAAAATAGACTTTACTAAGACTACAATCTCTTCTGATTTCACATCAGAGGCCAGACAATATATTCTCAAAGATAGCAGCTTTTCTAGGTGCAAGAACCTAGAAGACTTTTTGATTCAATTAAAGATTTTTCTCAAGCCAGAAAAAGCTGAGACAATCTTCTGTTTATTGAAGCAGTTCATGAAATTTAAGAGAAAACCACATATAACTCTCACTGAATTCATGTTAGACTTGAAGAATCTCTTGTGGGAATATCAGAGGAAACTCATCGATATTGAGACTTCTTTTGGATTTACTTCTCAACAGATAAATATTTTAATTATGACTAAGATATTAGAGAGTATGGAAGAACTTAGAGACCATAAAAGACTGAGAGAAATAGTATTAAAGATTTTTAATCCTGACTTAAGTTTCGTAGAAATTTTGGAGAAACTTAGCCAGATAGAAGAAGGAGTCTTATTCCAAACTAACCATAGAGCAGAACAAGCTGGAAGAAATACGGCTAGAGTATTCTATACAGAGAACAACAACAATAATAACAGTGAAATTAGAAAAGAAAGAACCATGTACAACCCTTCCATGAAAAACAAGAGCATGGAATGGAGGAATAAAGAGAATACTTCTAAATTTTCAGGGAAAAGGACAAGCCCTTCTCCAAATATAAGACTTAATAAAGGAATAGTTAAGAAACTTTCCAGTAAAGAGATAAAGTCAATAGACTATTGTCTAAAATGTGAGTCTCTGGGTCATCATTCCAAAAACTGTGGTTGGAATACCACATATTGTAGAATATGTAGGAAATTCCACGCCAGGGGTTCGACGTCTAATTGTAAGAATGCCCCTGTGTGGATCCCTAAAGAGAATGAAAATAACATGGTAATACCATACAATAACCCCACTGATTTTGATAACGGGGTCAAAGCTCGAAAAGTCGAGATAAAAAATGATTCAAATACAAGAAAGTCAAACTCTTACTCAAAGAATGAGCGTAGCTATCAAGGTAAGAGTCCTAAGAAAACAACTAGAGTTCATTTGATTACAAATCATCAAGCTGATCCAGAACATGAAGAAATATCTGGAACCGAAGATGAAGAAGAAGAGAATGAACAGTTTTTTGCACCAGATCTCTCTACAAGAGAGGAAAATTTTTGAGTACCGGCAAAGATTTAAATGAAGAAAGGGTAAATAGAAGAATAATTAAAGAAAATATTCCAAGTTTAAAGAAGAGAGATGTTTTAGTAACATCCAGTTTCTTTGGTGTAGGAATTAGAACCCCAAAAATGGGATGTCATTATTTTTTGTCAATATTTTTGACTCCAGCGAAAGGTCAAAACGAGGTTGAAGTTCATAGCCTTCTAGATTTAGGGAGCACAACCTGTTTGATTTCGTTGGATAGATTAAAAGAAATAGAAAAAGAAGGAAGATTTAAACTACCTCTTAAAGCGGCTAGTATTATAGTCCAAGGGATTGGAACACAGATGATTCATCCTGTAGGAGAAGTTGATCTACTTTTGAGACTACACCAACAGTATTACCCAGTTACCTTTTTAGTGTGTAAAACTGAAAGCACTGGAGCTTGGAATGGAATTTTATTAGGTACAAGTCTTTTAGCTAACCTACCTATAACCATAGACCTTTCTTCATCACATTTAAATCTTAAAGAAAAGGATAATGAGATAAAAGTCAAAATCTTTGCCAAGCTAGGAAGCTTCTTTCTCATGAAACAAGAGAAAGAAATAACTAAGAAAGACAAAATGATTAATAATCATAGAAAAGATTTTATAAATCATTCCAATGTGAATGATAAGTTTAAAATAAATGATTATAGTAATAGCTGTAAAGCAGTAATTAATAAAGGCTCAATTGAAAAGCCTACAAAGAAAATAAGTAATAAAGGCTCAATTGAAAAGCCTACAAAGAGAATAAGTAATAAAGGCTCAATTGAAAAGCCTACAAAGAGAATAATTAATAAAGGCTCATTGAAGAAGCCTACAAAGACAGAAATGAATAAAGGCTCATTGAAAAAGCCTACAAAGATAGAAATAAATAAAAATAATGTTGTTCTTCAAGAGAACAAAGAAAATTCACAACTTCTTCCAGTAGAAGAAGAACCATTAATAGCAGATGAAGAAATAGAAGTTCAATTGTTATTAATAGAAGAAACAACAATGGCACCTGCTCACTCTTATGGTTATCTGAAAGTCAGACCTGAGAATAAAAGAGATTTGAAACTGGAAAAGAAGTGTTTGTTAAGGCCATTATATTTTGCAAATACTGTATGCCCAGTAAGAAACAATGAAGTGATCTTAAGTTATATTAATTTAAGTGACAAACCTTTTTATTTAAAAAGAAATAAATATATAGGGAAGTGTCATCCTATTTTAAAAATTAATGAAAAAGAAGATTTTAATAAAACTGATAATGTTACAGAAAATAAGCAAATAGGATCTACTTGTATAGTAACCTGCTCAAAGAATCTGTCAGATAAACAGTTGAAAAATGCATACGGAGAAATTATAACAGAAAATTTAAGTAAAGAAGAGGCAGATGTATCTATTTTACAGAAACCTGAACAATTGGAAGAACTTTTGGACTTGTTAATGGAATACAAGGACGTCATTGCTTTAGACGATGATGCAGTTCCTGTTTGTCCCATACAGAAGTTTGAAATAGAACTTACCCCAGATGCTCCAAAGATCATTTTTAGAAAACAATACCGTCTTCCACATCGCTATTTGGAAGACATAGATAATTTTACAGATGAAGCTTTAAAGAAAGGATATATTAAAGCTTGTTACTCGCCACATAGTTCATCTCTACTGGTGGTGGCCAAGAAAAATTCAAACAAACCTCGTGTTTGCATAGACTATCGGTACTTGAACTCTTGCAGCGTACTGGATGTGTACCCTTTGCCCTCGATTGACGAAATATTTTCGTCCCTAGGAGGCAGTACTATTTTTACTAGCTGTGATTTAATCGACGCGTACCATTCCCTCGAAGTCGAGGAGGAAACACAGAAATTAATGGCATTCCGTACAAGAAAAGGATTATTCTGCCCAACCAGATTATTATTTGGGCATAGAAATGCCCCTAGCACCTATGCAAGAACGATGCAAGTCGCGTTGAACCATTTATTAGGACCTATCGCTCAAGTATATTTAGACGATGTCTTAATCATGGGTAAAAATAAAGAAGAACATTTTGAAAACTTAAAGAAAGTTTTTACTGCATTCAGAGAAAATAAATTGAGAGTTAAATTGACAAAATGTCACTTTTTACAAACCTCAGTACTCTATT
>JABUQX010147498.1:5000-7500 GCA_015478945.1 Trachelipus rathkii
TTCATTACAAAATTTTTAAGATTAGGATTAAGATTGCTCTGTATTAATCACTTTATTAGAGACAATAATATTTAAAAAAAAATAATAATTAATAATTCAGTTCATTTAAATATTGTTTAGAGGAGGCTTAAACCTAAAACCTCTGTTTAGAACACATTCAAATTTTTTTTTCGAGATCGAGATATAGTAACAATTGTTTATATTGACGCCCAGAGGACTAGTTATTTAAAATATAAAAAATACCCTAAATAAAAGTTGTGTAATTCGTTCATATACTCTGTAAATTTCATATAGGTCGAATGAGCAATTAAAAATCTTGGGCAAATTTTCAGTTTTGGGATAATTTTCGAACTTTAATGAGAAAATTTTTTTAAAACTCTGCCCCATAAAATATTGTAATTTTTTGATTTTGTATAGAGGCACAAACCTAAAAAGTTTATTATGCAAATATGTAAATTTCATAGGTTTTTCCGGTATATTGAGACTTAAAATCACTCACCAAATTGGCGCTAAAAGACTACGTTTAGAGCTGCAGATAAACGCTCGAAATAAAAGGTTTAGATCTCAATTACATCTAGTTCTAAAATATCGTATATTTCAATTACAATTGAAAATTTAAATCAAAATATAATTTCGTCAATTTCTATCAATTTCCTCCATCCATCAATTTCTTCAATTTTAAATCGAATTTACCTTTTTACACGACTTATATTTATTCAAAGAAATGTACACTGATAGTTTTACATAGACTTACTTAATATTTAACCATTTTTAAAGGAAATATACAAGATATGAAAGCATTCATCTTAAGATATAAAATATGAATTATTTTATGTCCTTCCATCAGCAAACTGATTTTTAATTACCTGTCCTTATATGTTTCGAGAATTTCGTTCCAACCTCGGACAATATCAATAGTTTCCGGCTGATTAAGAGTGTAAATGTGGTTGTAGTAACCTGATAAGGTGGGATCGGTAACTCCAGAGTTAACTGCCGCAGGTTCATCAGCAAAACTAGCGTCTTCAACAAGGTTCTGTATCGCATCAACCCTAAATCCATCCACTCCTTTGTCCAACCAAAATCGAATAACATCCTGAAAATTTATATATATATATATATATATATATATATATATATATATATATATATATATATATATATATATATATATATATATATATATATATATATATATATATATATAATTTTTCTTTTATTAAAACAAGAATTTCCAATAAACATATTTGGAAAAAAAATTAATGGACTTCAAAAATTCTTGAATGGTAATATTTTTTGAACATTTCACGAATACATATATAGATATTATATATATTATTATTATTATTATTATTATTACATATATATTATTATTATTATATATACATATTATTATTATTATTCGTTATTATTATTATTATTATTAGTTATTGTTATTATATATATATATATATATATATATATATATATATATATATATATATATATATATATATATATTTTTATATATATATTATTATATTTTTATTTTTTTTATTATTATAAATTATCCCTTTTTTTTTTTACATTTTAACGGATAATACGATAATTATTATAATAATAATATTAGCATATATATATATATATCATGATTATTATACTTATATTATTACATATTTTATTATTTTTATATGTTTTTATTATTATTTTTTCTATTGTTATTAGTTATATAGTTATATATATATATATATATATATATATATATAGCAATTCTATAGGATGATATTTTTCACTGTTTAATATCATAAACATTATAGATGTTTTAAATATAACTGTCGAAATAGGTGGTGAAAAATAAAATAAGCAACTTAAAATTGTAATTTATGACTAACATTCATCTCTTTGACTACTTCAGGATTTCTGTAATTAAGATCTGGTTGTTCCTTTAAGAACTTATGAAGATAAAACTGTTTTCTTCCTTCTGACCATTCCCATGCTGAGTAGCGAAAGTAGCTTACCTGTAAGAAGTTAAAGTTAATCTTTTCTAATTATATAAAATAATGCTTAAATGATTAATAATAACACGATTAGCAATGGTTCTCCGAAAAGCAGAGCAAAATAAATTTTACCCAATTATTGGGAGGAATTGGAGCTCCAGTAGAGTTGTAGCCTTTGGGGTCCATCCACACGTAATAATCTTTGTATTTTGGGTCATTTTGAAAACTCTTTTGGAACCATTGGTGTTCGTCACTTGTGTGATTTGGAACAAAGTCGAAAATCACTTTAATATCTGTTAAGGAAAAATATATTACATATATCTCAATATATATATATTATCTACATATTTGGTTTGAAACTGAACGAAGAAGGTTGCTGTTGCTATTGTTGGTTGTTATTATATATACATATTGTTATGTTAAAGCATAGTTATAGAAGGAAGAGCATGATATATATATATGCTATATACAGTTACATATATATATACATATATATATATATTATATATTATTATTATATATATATA
>JABUQX010147499.1:7500-10000 GCA_015478945.1 Trachelipus rathkii
CCAGGAATATACGGAAAAATCTATGATAGATCTAATGATATGTAATGATAAGAGGGTGTTTATGGATGTCAAAAGCATACCATCAGTGTCTCTGGATTCGGACCACAGACTTGTGGTGGGGAAGATAAGATGGAGACAAAGGAAGAAACCGAAGAAAGTAACCAGAGAACGATACTGTTTTGAAAAATTAAAAGATGAAAACACAAGAGAAGATTTCAACAACAAACTAGTTAGAAAATATGAAGAAATCTCAGGAACTGTGGAACGAGTAGAGGAAGGTTGGAAAGATTTCAGAGAAGGTGTGGAGCAGGTTTTGGAACAAAAAAGGTAAGTAGTGGGAAAAGGAAAAAGACGGTTTGGTGGAATGAGGAAGTCAAAGACGTAGTAAAAGAAAAAAACAAGAAATACCGTTTATGGATGAAGACAAGGACAGAGGAAAATAGACAAGCTTATGTTCTGGCGAGAAACCAAGCAGAAATAGTAAAAAGACGAAACATCGACTTGTCATGGAAAAGAATAATGGAAGAATTGGAGGATGACATGAGGAACACTAGGAAGTTGATATATGGGATGGCTAAGAGATTAAGAACAAAAGATGAACCTAACACGAATGTGATAAAGATAGAGAACCAATAGTGGATAGTGAAAAGGTCGAGGAGATATGGACAGAATATTTTGATGAATTATTAAATGTGGTGGACGATGAGGAATATATAGAAGAGTAGAACCAACAAATGAAAGACCGAGAACAAGAAGATTTAGAACCGATATATTGCGAGGAAGCGAGACAAGCTATAAGAGCCTTAAAGAATGGAAAGAGCCAAGGTATCAATGGATTGAATAATGAAATATTCAAAACATGAGAAGGTATGGTGACATGGTTGACAAAACTTATAAACTGTATAGGAGAAGAACATACTCGTCAGATTTATCTTTTCCTCTCCATCCAACCCCCACTAACTTAATCTTACATAAAACAGCATAATGACCCAATAAATTCATTCCCAACCCACTCTCTGATTTAACATCCAACACATGCTTCAATATCTTCATCACCAACACAAGATCAATCATATTTTTCACCTCGATACCATCTCTACCTACATCAACTCTAGTATACTTATGAGTACTCTTGAGTTTGAAGAAAGAATTACTTGCATACTAATACCTCTCTCCTCACAGAAATCAATCACCATCCTACCATTCTCATTTTCTCCCGTTGCCCCAAAATCAACTCTTATACCATCCATTTTTCGATCACCTATCCAACAATTAAGGTCTCCCAACACAATCAATCTCAAGCTCCTACTCACCCCATCCAAAAGATCATTCAGATTATCCCAGAAAATCCAACTCTCCTCAATATCACCCTCAGATGGATCATATGTTACAACCACACATACCTTGACCATTTCAAACTTAAATTTAACCCTTAGAATTCTAGTACACACACAAACAAAATCCACCATATTTCTTTGCCACATAGGACTCATCAGAATCGCAGCTCCTTCTCTCTCCCTCTCATTCCTCTCCAATCCACTACACACACATTTCACACCACATCACTCGTCATCACTGCTTCATTTCATCTGTTGTTCAGTCACAGCAAGAAAATCAAATTTACCCTTTCTAAATACATTCATCACCTCTCTCCTCTTCTCCTCATCATTTATTTCTCTGACATTCCATGTACCCAAACGATTCATACAATTTCGTCGAAAGATACAAGGTCGCTTACGGCGATCATGACCATGTCCGAGGCCTGCATTGGCACACCACCTAGCAAGAGAAAAGTGGTAGTGGGTAGCCAGTCCAACAACCACTGTTCATTTATTTAGCCACCTTCTAAGACACGTATAACATACCCTGTGGGAATTATTTCTCCCCATACACATGGATGTACGGAAAGGTGTTGTCTGTAATAATTTTATTAGTGTTTTATGGTCTGTCTGTGATTAGGAGAGTCTACTCCCGTGTAAGAGGTGTGGATATGAACTTACCGGAGTATCATGGGATTTACCCCGCAAACCAACTGCCCAATGAAAGGTTCGTATATATATATATATATATATATATATATATATATATATATATATATATATATATACTATATATATATATATATATATATATATATATATATATATATATATAGTATATATATATAAATATACATTTATATATATATCTACTATATATATATATAGAAATATATATATATATATATATATATATATATATATATATATATATATATATATATATATATATATATATATATATATATATATATATATATATATATATACTCGGCATACTTAAAGATTTTTAAAGCTAAGCTACTTGAAGATTTTTCCTTCATGCAGTCTATTTAGATTAGTCTGAGAATTCGTGAAGAGCTGATTCTTTCTTTCTAATATTTTCATATTTTCATTCACTGTTCAATGATGAAGAATCTCGAAAATGAAATCTAACCAATTAGTGGCCAAGAAATTGCTTT
>JABUQX010147500.1:10000-11413 GCA_015478945.1 Trachelipus rathkii
TATATATATATATATATATATATATATATATATATATATATATATTTTATATATATATATCTCTCTATATATATATATATATATATATATATATATATATAAAAGGATAATTAACCTCCCATGATGGGTTTCGAACCCGCACACTCGCTGTTGGTAAAGCAGGGTGTTACCACTCTTAACCACGATGAGCTAAAAAGGAAATCTGCCAGGTTCCATTGAAAGCTTACTATCTTCCCAGAAGAATAAGGCATGTCAGTACTTAGACAGTGACCTTGGCAGACCTCCCGCCTGGCACTGGTCAAGGGTCGCCACATGGTTTGATTCAGGGGAGCAATGGTCAGTAACAATTTAAATCCAGCAATCACACGCCACAGCTCGTGTAAAATGATAAAGAGCACTAATTCGTTGGGCTCGAACCCGCACCCTCGCTGTTGGTAAAGCAGGTATGTTATCACCTGACCATGATGAGCTAAAAGGAAACCCACCATTGTTTACCAACAGCGAGGGTGCGGGTTCGAAACCCAGCATGGGAGGTTAATTATCCTTATCATTTTACGAACTGTGAGCGTGTGTTAGCAGTTTTAAATATGTTATTTATATATATATATATATATATATATATATATATATATATATATATATATATATATATATATATATATATATATATATATATATATATATATGACTGTCGTCGGAGATGAACGCATTAGAAATGAAGAATACTATAGGAGAAACTGATGAACAGAAGAAAAAAAAACTGAAGGAAAGCTGCAAGAAGTTCATGTAACTAGAGTTTAATTAATAGCGTTCAGAATTTAGAAAATTATAAAGATTTTCCAAAAGTTTCATAGGCACTATTGAAATAAATTAATTTGATAAATTGAAAAGTTCGCATTCAAAATTTTAGAGAAACAAAAAAATCGGTGAACAAAATATTTTATAAAAGCTTGTGGTGGAGGCGGAGAGCAAAATTTTCATTAAGATTCTCTTCAAATCATTTTTTTATTATTTAAAAAAAATGCAATTTATTTGAAATATAAATTGGAGGACGAAATAATTTTCCGACTTAATTCTTGTTTTTGATTTATTTAAAAAAATAAGAATTAAATTGTTAACTTAATATAAAAATTACAACATAATTCTGGCTAGTGTAGGTTGCATTGCAAGACTGGATCATACATGACTTCTTGCCACCTACTATGCTTTTTAAGTTTAAAATTTGATAAATATTTATTATTTTATCGTTGTTATTATATATATTTTTTTATCCAACTTGCTGGTTATATATATATATATATATATATATATATATATATATATATATATATATTGAAGTAAAATGAAACGCGGTGTTGCTTCAATGATAAATGCGAAACGAAGTAATCCAAACGATCCTGAACGAAGCACAAC
>JABUQX010147502.1:12500-15461 GCA_015478945.1 Trachelipus rathkii
TTTATATATATATATATATATATATATATATATATATATATATATATATATATATATATATATATATATATATATATATATATATATATATATATATATATATATATATATATATATATATATATATATATATATATATATATATATATATATATATATAAAGTGGAAGGACAAAATATTAAATTCCTAAGAAAAATGGGAAGAATTTATATGAATTACTAAAATCATTTTACCTAAATTGTTAAATTTAATCGCCTGACATGAGTGAGCGACGTCCGAGATAACATTTTCAATTTTTATTTCAATATTTCGATGTATGTAGAGGAGGGCAAGTCCAATAAGTATTTCATCTCCAATAGTATTTCTCAAGTAGGTTTTCAGAAGTTTTAATGTTGAAAAGCTTCTTTCTACTGAAGCATTAAACACGGGTAAAATTGCCAGTATTTGCAACAAAATGTAAATATTTGGAAATTGTGACTGCGAACAAGAAACTAGTCCATCTATTGCGGTTTTTGGGAGACCTGTGCTGTGATGCCATTTCAACTTCCATAAATCCCATTCTGCTTTTACTAAATCTTCATTTGGGCTTTCGAGATCTTCCTTGTAAAATATTACACAATCTTTTATCTTCTCATATGGCACATTACACCCGTTCGGTATGACAAATTGCAAGGAAAATTTAAAAACCTCTCTCCTAATACTGATATTAAATCATCCAAAATGGTATAAAAATGGGTGTGTGATAATGTCTGTGGGTCGGAAATAGGAATGTTGGGTCTGTATTTTTGGAATTTGTTAATTCTTGGTACAGCAATTTCAATACTCAGTTCAAATTCAGATGCGCTTACACATTCTTCAAAAATCAGCTGAAATTCTAATGTTGCATTTTCTCTGATGGTTTCAAGTTTAGTTTTAACTAATGGACCTACGAGATTTGTTCCTGACAGCGACGAATTATATAAAAATTAATTTCACTCTACTTTATATTATTAAAATAATAATAGAAATTTTGAGTGTCAAAAATAATTTCGGCCATCTCATTTTTAAATACACACACCCATATATATATATATATATATATATATATATATATATATATATATATATATATATATATATATATATATATATATATATATATATATATATATATATATATATATATATATATATATATATATATATATATATATATATATATATATATATGCTGCCCAGCATATAGCAAGATTACAAACTTTTATGTTTCTTAAAGTATCGCGAGGTTGTTTAAATATTTTAAAAAAATTTTGCTACATCCAATTGGCCCGGTCAATGCAATGTATATATTCTTTACAGCTCCTGAATAGGAACTTCCTCTTCACCCATAAGGTGCAAAAGGGATTCTAAATAAATAAGGGAATTCGAGTTTTTCAAAATCTCCATGCCCTTATTAATCTTCCCAAATAACTATTCATAATTAACATAGCCTGAAGTTATAATACATAGCTTTTCAAATTTATATTAAGAATAATTTAACATATTTTCAATCATATTAAATAAAAATATTTATTTAATATTTATCCAGAATATAATAAATATTTTTCTCCGAGGGGCTAACTAATATAATTTATTTATTAACTATTCCAATTTTTTTCATTGCTGTGTATAATAATATATGTAATAATATATAATAATAATATATAATAATATATATATGTATATATAATAATATATATATATATATATATGTAATATAATATAATAATAATAATATATGTATATATAATAATAATAATAATAATAATAATAATAATATGTATAATATAATAATATATATTTATATATATAATAATAATATATGTATATATATGTATAATAATATATATGTATCATATATGTATATATATAACTAATAATAATAGGAACTTCCTCTTCACCCATAAGGTGCAAAAGGGATTCTAAATAAATAAGGGAATTCGAGTTTTTCAAAATCTCCATGCCCTTATTAATCTTCCCAAATAACTATTCAGAATTAAAATAGCCTGAAGTTATAATACATAGCTTTTCAAATTTATAATAAAAATAATTTAACATATTTTTAATTAAATAAAATAAAAATATTTATTTAATATTTATCCAGAATATAATAAATATTTTTTTCCTAGGGGCTAACTAATATAATTTATTTATTAACTAGTCCAATTTATTTATTTCATTACTGTATATATATATATATATATATATATATATATATATATATATATATATATATATATATATATATATATACCTATATATATATATATATATATATATATATATATATATATATATATATATATATATATATATATATATATATATATATATATATATATATATATATATAATATAATAACCTCTCTAAAATCTTGTATTCCTCTCTCGAAGAGTTTTTATATTTTTCGTTTTATATGTTTCGTATAGAATATTGTACATATAGGAGTTAATTCATAATATACAATTTAAACTTGTAAAATAAATACATTTATAACATTTACAATATTTTATAATGTATTTTATTTGAATATACTTTCTCTAATTCATATAATTCGATTTCGAAGACAAACGTAGAATCATTATTTTTATCTCGTTCGTGGAGGATTATTAGCGCTGTGTGTGCGTATGAAAAAACAAAATCAAAAATACAAAAAACTGATTTTGAACGTAACTTTACAGCAACATAATAGGACAATATAGCATGAGAGTTTTTTTAGTAAAAATACCTGACGATGTCCGTGCTAAAAGCCTCAAGATCAACTTGAATATTATTATTAACATTAAGCAAGAGAAGTTTGTTCATAGGTAGCTTTATATATATATATATATATATATATATATATATATATATATATATATATATATATATATATATATATATATATATATATATATATATATATATATATATATATATATATATATATATATATATATATC
>JABUQX010147503.1:0-12356 GCA_015478945.1 Trachelipus rathkii
GATGTGCTGATTCATTTGGAATTTGGGTGTTTAACCGTTTTCCATTCACTCAGTGAAACGCACGTTTTAAGGTACACCCTTCAATATATATATATATATATATATATATATATATATATATATATATATATATATATATATGCCTATACTCTCTCTAATAATAATATATACATAAATACTTTTATATATAGATGCACAAGGGTTTGGGTAAGTAACTTGGGGAAGATATATTTTCTTGCTTTGGGCAAAAGATGCACTCTAACTTTCACTCTGTCTTTCGTATCCATTTATAAGATCAACTGCTTGGCCCAACTGTAGCAAGACGAATGCCGGAGCTTTGACTAAGATTTTGTGAGCTACCTCAAATGTTGCCTATCGTGGAGGGAGCAAAGAATGCAAGGGGGAATTTTGTTATGCATAGCTGACACGATCTATTTTGTTCAGAAAACGTTCGAGAACGGAATATTTTGGTTTTGCAAGAAGGCTGGCAAAACAAGGTTATGAGTCTTAGGGAAAGAGACGTTTAAGGGAATATATGCATTCTGTAGGCAGTTTCTAGGCGAAGCTTGTTTATTGAAATGGAAATGTTTTCTTGTATGAGTCAGAGTTGAAATCGTGAGAAAATAGTAAGGAATGTGAGCTGTTGGAACCTTAAAACTTGTCACAGCTTGTGCAACACCATGTAGTTTGAAATTGTTTTGGATTCAAAACTGGATAAAATATATGTAATAATATATGTAATATATATATACTATATATATGTAATAATATGTATATAATATATATATATATATATATGTATATAATAATAATAATATACATGTATAATAATAATATGTATATATATGTATATATAATATATATATATAAATATAATAACATATATATAATAAATATATGTATGTAATAATAATAATATAATAATAATAATATATATAATATATAATAATATATATATGTAATAATAATAATATGTATATAATATATATATAATAATAATAATAATATTAATAATATGTAATAAATGTATATAAATATATATAACATGTAATATATAATATATATATAATAATAATATATGTAATATAACAATAATAATATAATAATAATAATAATATGTAATAATAATAATATGTAATAATAATAATATAATATATATAATAATATGTTAATATATAATACATGTAATAAATATATTAATAATAATAATAGCATAATAATATATATATATAATATATATATATAATAATAATATATATATAATATCATATATATATATACCGTATATATATATAATAATAATATAATAATAATAATAATATATATATATAGAAATCTATATATATATATATATATATATAATAATATATATATATAATAATAATATATGATATATAATAATAATATATAATATATATATATAATAATAATATGTATATAATATATATATATAACTTTATATGTATAATAATAATATATATATATATATATATATAACATATATATATATAATATATACATATATAATAATATTAATAATAATATATGTAATAATAATATAATAATAATAATATATAATATGTAATAATAATATGTATATATATATATATATATATATATATATAATAATAATAATAACAATAATAATATGTATATGAATATATATATGCATGTTTATATATATAATAATAATAATAATAATAATATAATAATATATAATATATATATATAATATAATATATATATATATATATATAATATAATATATATATATATATATATAATATATATATAATAATAATATATGTAATAATATAATATATATGTATAATAATAATAATAATAATATATATATATAATATATATATATATATATAATAATAATAATAATATATATATATATATATATATATATATATATATAATATACATGTAATATATATATATAATAATAATATATATATAATAATAATAATAATAATAATAATATATATATATATAATAATATATAATAATATAATAATAATATATATATATATATAATAATATAACATAATAATTTATATATGCATATTTATATATTTATATATATATGTATATATATATATATATATATATATATATATATATATATATATATATATATATATATATATATATATATATAAATATATATATATATATATATATATATATATATATATATATATATATATATATATATATATATATATATATATATATATATATATATATATAAAAATTATATAGATAACCTCTGTGTATAGATATAATAATATAACATATATATATATATGTATATATATATATATATATATATTATAATATATATATATATATTTATATATATATATATATACTATATAAATATAACACGAGTATAGAAGTCGCCTCTGAGTACAGGTAGCACATAAAACTCATTTATACCTAGCAAAATATCCTCATCCTCTCTCTCTTCAATTAATTTGTCTTCGAAAGCAAAGTCATGAGCTTTAAACTTATCAACTATAGAATTTATGATTTGTTTACTGATCTTAGACTTTATTTCGGGTACTACAATAGCTTGTACGATATGTAATTTGCTATTGATATTTAACTTTATCTGAACAACAATTGTCCTATAAATATGACTTGAATTGAAACCATTTGCTTTAATTACTACATTTTTCAAGTGCAACATACTTAAATCTTTTCTAGCTATTAAGTACAATAAATGTACTCATAGAAGA
Organism: Trachelipus rathkii; assembly: GCA_015478945.1. Taxonomy (NCBI): domain Eukaryota; kingdom Metazoa; phylum Arthropoda; class Malacostraca; order Isopoda; family Trachelipodidae; genus Trachelipus; species Trachelipus rathkii. Next base: position 2,751 of record JABUQX010147503.1, read on the forward strand.
TGAATTATATATTTTTCTTGCAAACTTGTTTTCTATAAGAGCAGAAAAGGTATGAACTATTATATTCTGTGGGTTCTTTGCAGACATGCAATTAACTTCTAAAATTTCTTCTACATTAAAAATCGTGTTCACATTCTGTTGGATTTACATTAATTAACCTTAACTTCCTTAATTTGGAAATAATTTTTTATAATCCATTTCTAATTAGTTTCATCATTAACAGCATTCTGTTTTTTCATGCATAAAAACTCTGTATGGAAACAATTACAGCTCTTACATTTACGGGAGAACATAAAATTGCAAATTTTATAAAAGTGAAAAGGCTTTCGACACTTCGAACAACTTTGAAATTCTATTATTTTATTAATTTTATCCTGAGGGGTTTTAAATTTAGGACAGCTCCAAATTTTATGATTTTGCCAGTAGTTACTTTCTGTCAGCTGACAAAGCCAACAGCCTTCATAAATATCAACCTTAACCCTTTTATCATTGGCAGTATGAGCATTAAGAGCAATAGAATCTTTAACTTCTTTAACAGTATTTGAATTTTTAGTATCATTGACAATATTATTGGAAACATTTTTAATTTCACCTATCCTATTACTCATTTCACAAGAATTCTGTAATATTTCATTTAATGATAGTTTAGGTTTATTTACAATTCCTATATAAATATTTTTATACTTGTCACCTAAGCTTTTCCAAATAAAATGCTGAACAAATAATTCACCCTCTATCTTTAATCGATTCATCTGAGTAATTAAAGTTTTTGTTTCACTAAACCAATGATAAGGGTTTTTGGGATTAAATTTTAAATTCACCCTTTTATCAATAACACAATATATGATTTATTTTATCAGAAAAAAGTTAAATATTAATGAATTTGTAGTTTCATACTCAGTACCATTAATGTCTACAGATTGAATTATTTCACGAGCTGGACCCAATACGTGCCTAAAAAAATAACCATATTTTTCAAAAGAAGTATATTTATATTTATTAATATAAGATTCAGAAGAGGTAATAAATTTTTCAAAATTTTCCGATTCTCCTTTAAAAATTGGGAGCTCTATAAGGTGTAATTTTACTTTAGGATCTCTATTTAAAATATCCCTAGATACAGTAGTTAAAAATTTCAAAGAGCTTTTTAAAGCAGCTAACATAACTAAAATTTTATCAATATTGTTTTCACACAGTGAAGATTGTTTTTTATTATTTTTTAACTCTCCATAAATCTTTCAGTAACATATAAAATTCTATGTCATTAACTAATCTTTTAATTACACCTAGTAAATTTTCCAACCTATTGATAAACATCATAAAACCAGCTTGAGTTTGTGGGGGATTTGATTCTATTTATGAAATGGTTTTTGTTATAGAGGAACGTTTGTTTCATCTTTGCTAAACTTTTACTTTTATATCAACATCTGCCTCAGCAATTGAGGTATTTAACTCCATATCTAATTTTGTTTAGAATGTTCTTCAAATTTTTTATTAAATATCATTCTAACTATCTTATAAATCAAACCAAGCAATAATTAATTAGGAAAATATTTAACCAAGTTGGAAATTTTTCTGGTTAACTTCTAATTTTTTGATTTCCAAATTTTAAATTTAAATTCAAAATTTAGAAATACTTAAAAGCTATAATTATTAAATAGCACACAAATTAAATTAAAAATGTAACTTAATCACTCAGAGAATTAGGGAGAAATGACAGGGAGGCAAAATTTTATGGACAAACTTGAGGTCCCAATGGGGATGCCATTTGCAAAAAATAATTAATTTAAGATTTCAAAATTTGTAAAATTTTCACACAGTGAAGTTTAGATTAATTTTGTAGATTTATAGGGATTAATAAAATTTTTGGAGATTAACATAAAATAAACTAATGAACCTAATCAGTCACAAATACTGTATGTATGCATTCAATTATTGATAACACTCCCATGGATCCCAAATTTCCTGCCATTTCTCTTGCCAAGCTGCAAATACACAATAAACCAATTAGGTTTAAATCCAACAATAATTTCTTAAAACATTTGCATAGATTATATATATATATATATATATATATATATATATATATATATATATATATATATATATATATATATATATATATACCTTATATATATATATATATATATATATATATATATATATATATATATATATATATATATATATATATATATATATATATATATATATATAGGCTCATTGTGCCTGTTTATATATTTATTTTAACTTCAATTGCAGCCTGTTAACAAAAAAGATAACCAAAGAGGGCTTAGAGTAAACAAAGCTATGTACTATATAATAACCAATGGTTTTAAAATTTAATTTGAATATTAAATAGATTTCAAGTTTGAGATCAACTAATGAAAATGAAATGCAAATTGCATTTTGTTACCTAGTAGGATTATTCCCATCATGATCCTTTCCATGATGTTCTCTTGTCCGCCTTGACCAATGCTCCCCAGTACTCCGGAAGACAATTTCTTATTTATATATGCATATAAAAATATGAGTTATTAATCCAAGTTGCAGAGTATACTTAATGTTATCAAAATCCTTTTAAAAGGTAATAAGCGTAATCAGAACAATGCTTCGTGGCAGGTAGTATAAAGCAGCTGATTCAAACTTCAACCTTCCTTCAAGTTTTTAAATGTCTGGCATAAAAGATATATTATTTACTCTGGACCAACCTATAGGTATTTTAGGAAATGCAATTTTTAACTAAAAATTTCTACCATAGTTTAATTTCCCTAATAATAAATATTCAAATACATATTTTGTATAGGTGTAGGGTTGGGGATATGTAATAAGAAAAGAATATTTAAAATCAATATAGGTAGTAATGACTCTCTGTTTTCTGGATATCAAAATGATAACAATATATAATATGTATATAATAATAATATATATAATATAATATATATATAATATATATATAATATAATAATAATATATAATAATAATAATATAATAATATATATAATAATAATAATAATAATAATAATAATAATAATAATAATATATAATAATATATATAATAATATATAATAATAATAATATATTTATATATATATATATAATATACTCTATAATAATAATAATAATAATATGTAATAATAATAATAATATAATAATAATAATAATAATATCATATATTTAACTATATTAATAATAATGAGAACAATAAAAATTATTTAATGCTTTTATTAATAATAATAATAATAATATATAACATAATAATAATAATAATAATAATAATAATAATAATAATATATATATATATATATATATATATATATATATAAATATATATATATACTATATATATATATATATATATATATATATATATATATATATATATATATATATAATAACTATATATATATATATATATATATATATATATATATATATATATATATATATATATATATATATATATATATATATATTATAAACAGCAAATTACATAAAAAATTATCTCCAGATAACAGAATCTGGGTGAAGACTGAATAATAATTACTGGTAGATTTAGAAGATACATAATGCGTTTCTCAACATTTGAGCTGGTTCCGATGCTGGAGCTGAAATCAGTACTATACCAATAATTAGCCAACTAAGATGATTTTCAGAGTGTCTAAAATGTTTCTTTTAGTTTTGGGGTTTGAGAACCCCAAAATGTGTCTGGGACCCATCGCCTCCGGATCAAATTCAAATATCAAAGAAAAAGCACAAAATAGGTGAAGCATAAGAGAAGACATAGAAAGGACAATTATTGAAAATACTAAATCATTATAAATCCAGATTAAATAACAATACTTAACCAAACCTAACGACCTGATCACATCCCTAAAGTGTATCAATGCGAAATAAAATAGAAAAAATATCAATGTTTCTGCATCCCTAGTTGAAGGAATTCATATGTAAACCGTAGTAAAGGTTTTTATTTATATTTTTTGTTTATATATATATATATATATATATATATATATATATATATATATATATATATATATATATATATATATATATATATATATATATATATATATATATATAAACCTATATCGGTTATGAGGTTATTCTATATTGTAATACAGTGAATTTTATTTTATAAATAAATATCTCTTCATTTAAACTATGAATTTAATAATTACAATACTCCATTTTCTTTTCAAAAATATACATTTATATTTTCTTCTTTTTTCCTATTACTATTTTTCTAAACTTTAATCTTTAACTATAATATTTTAGGTACATCATTTTCTTTTAACCTGTGACAATTATATTTTCACTATTTCCTTCGTAAACCTAAGATATTATATTTTCTTTTTGTTTAAAATTTGAATATGTCATAAGTTTTATTTTGTTTAAAGCTATTATTAATTTTAAAAATATATATATTTTCAGAAAATTGATTTAAATATTAATCTTTTAATGTTTTTACTAAAGAAAATTATGTTTTTTAATTAAAAAGGATGTACTTTACAGACCCTAAAGCAGTATAGCAGCAAAGCATTAGCGCACACATTATACCCCCTCTCCCACTTCTTCTATGGTAATCCCTGCCAAGCTCTATTGACTAACTGCTGTACGTCATATTTGGTCACGTACTCTCCATAAACACAACATTAAAAAGGTTTTTCTATCAACATAGCATATAATTACATAATTTTTAAAAACATTTTATATATAAACTAAATTTTTATTCCTCTTTATTAAATAATGTTAAATGATCTGTTGATCAATGGATCAGACCCTAATCCACCACTTGCCCAAACCACCCATTTTGCAAGTGATTCATTGATTAAGCTATTAAGGTCATAATTAAGTGATTAAAGTTTAAATTAAACTTAATTATTTTTGCAACGTTACATAAAAATATGTTTCTTGTATTAACATTACATAAAATTATTAAAAACGTTTTGTATTTTTAATACATTTTGTATTTTTCAAAAAAAAAAAAATATCTACTATAAGTGATTAAAGTCATAGTTAAGTATCAATGTTGCATAAACAATACATAAAGTTTTAAAACAATGCGGTGTTGCGACATTACCGATACATGCACTATTACCAAATTTCATTAGATTATAATAAATTGCTATCACGAACAAGGCTGTGCCATTAAATATCTATAACACATACCAATACCCTGCCTTATCTAATAACGTAACTTAGCAAAACATATCGTATCTAAAATATAAACCAATGAATAAAATACCAATGTTTCTCAAATTACCCATACCGTCAATAATGCTAACATGGAAAATACAGCTCTAACATTAGAAATAACCTAACATAGCAAATTCGTCACGTATACAAGACAGACATTTCTTAACATATCCTAACATATTGGCTTCACGAATGGTGCTAGCATCCAGCAAGTGTCGAACCTATGAAGGTACTCTTGAATTTAAACTCTTATTCAGGGTTCTAAACCAGAAATCTATCAATTACGCAGAAAAACTTAACGCCTCACTATTTCTATTCCATATTATCAATAACTAACTACACTATCTTACAGAGAGCCTCTTCTTTTTCATAAGACTAGTGCCTATTAAACAGATAAACAGCAGACACAGATACGCTAATATTAATTGAGCTTAATAACACATCCCATGCTCACCCTAACAATTTGCAGTATATGTGACTCTATGTTTTCTTTAATCAATATTTTCCCTAAAACTCATCCTACTAGTGGTTTAACAGAACTTAATAATCCAGATGAGCTACCCTAAGGTCCTGTCCTTCACTCATTATGTAGTATCTAAAATTAAATTTCCATGAGTTTATTCTCTTCTCAGTTCCTAAAAATTATATTATCCCTACCAGAATCTCATTTGAGGCCACCGACGAAGGGATTTGAAATATTGGGGTCACCATTTTGAGGGGGTTTTAACAGGTGCTAAAATTATGCGAGTCGGAGTCGGAGTCGTTTAGTCGTGCAATTTTCCAGGAGTCCGAGGTCGGAGTCGGAGTCAGAATTCTCTGTTGAGTGGGTCAGGTCAGGTCAGGTCAGAAAGGTGCGGTGGGTCGGGTCGGGTCGGAGTCGAGGTCAGGTCGAAAGAGATTCCTGTGTAAGGAGACTGGGTCGGGTCGGAGTCGAAAGGGTATAGAACTATTATTATTATTATTATTATTGTGTGTGTTAAACATTATTATTATTATTATATTATTATTATTATTCTATTCTTATTCATTATTATTGTATATTATTATTATTATTATTTATTTATTAATGTTGAGTTGGGAAATATTGAAACTGGAAGTATTAAACTGTTAATTTTAAATGGCTGTTTTATAATAAAAATAAGAAATAATTTGCATTATAATTGTTATACATTTGTTTCCGAAAACTGAAATATATTTGTTTGTCATAGGAGCATTAGAGCTAGCAACCTGGTCTCTTTCCTTTTTGTGCTCTTGGATAGATGTTGGAGAATCTTATTACATTGAAGCTGAGATCTCTGGAGACCTCATGGGTGAACAGGTTTGAAGCCTAATAAAAGAAAAGAAGATCACTAGTTCTTACAGAAGCCACCTAAGAGTATTAACCAGAGGACTAGCATCGGAAACAATTGCGAAAAAAATGGTTTTCTAAAATGCTCTAGGTTTAAGAGTTTTGGGCCAGAAAAGAGAAGATGTTTGGACAACTGACAGGGTGAAAAGCCATTCCTGCAGTTGTTATATATATATATATATATATATATATATATATATATATATATATATATATATATATATATATATTTCCTATTTTATTTTTTATATCTATATTTCTATATATATATATATATATATATATATATACCTGTGTTACCAGATTGAATGGACCCAACTCTTTTGCACCCCACCAATCTTTCCCCAGCCTCAACCCATTTGAAAAAAAAGGTTATATAAAAAATAATACTTGAAATTAATAATTCTCAAATTATGTTAAAAAAACTAAAGCTTCTGAACTCTTTAAAGGGAGAGTTTGCTTCTCTTTTTTTCGTAAACGAGTTCTGCATCGCTGAAAAAATACTCGCCAGCTACACTTATTGAAGGACATGCTAAGTATTTCCTGCCGAGTTCTGCAAGATGTGAAAAACTTTACAATTTTACCACGCCATCAAACCAATGGATCTTTATCCGATTCCAAAGTTTTCCCTTTTGATAATCTTCGATCAATAATGCGAGTGTCAACACTTTGACACCTCTAAACAAAGATAACTATCGCTAAATGAATAACGTTCATGGATTCTGCAATGGTTTCATAACAGATAGTAAATGTGTGTCTGTTTCTGCAATCTTTTCACTTTTTATTGGCTGGTGAAATTTCTGGCTTTGGCAGCATTTCTCACATAAGCATGCTAAATAAATTTTAACCCTTTGGGAAACGTGGTTCAAGAAGTGGTTTTTTGTATCTGGGATCCGAAAAGTTGCTGTGCAGATGCGTAATCGTTGCAGATTTTGAAATCTATTGTCTATCCCCAGCATTAGTGTTTCTGTCACCTTTGAAAGTCCGCCTTCTGCGTGCTGTGATGCCCCAGCACAGCTTTCATCTGACGCAACTAGAGGAATCGTCTGGAAATAAATTTACTGCAAATAATAGTCTTGGATTGCAACACCCAACGGTTTGAAGATAAATATAATTACTAAAATCGTGTGTTATCTACATCACCTGTCAAGCCTTTCACCTTTATGTTTTAAGGGGAGACGGCTTCATTTATTTCTCCCATCCTCTCAACTATTCCAACTTCTTCCAACGAGTCTGAACATCTTGCGCTACAAGAGAGGGTTGAGAACATTTAGTCTCAGCAATTCGCCGTGAATACTATCCGCTCTCTACAAAAAAATTCATGCGGATGCGAATGCAAATGCGGATGCGGGTAGAGAAAAATTATGCTGATGAGGATATCCGCTACCTCTAGTCTACGGTATTTTACCGCGCAACATTTGGAGATTGGATTCATTGGAAAAGTGGGTATATTTTTTATTCTCAAAAGCAAGCGAAAAAATAGTTGAAACAAAAAATGTTTAATTGTAACTTTGTAAGCCATTTGGTAAGTCGAAATTTTGAATTTGACTGCTGGAGTCGGAGTCGGAGTCGAGTCGGAGTACAATTTTTGTTTAAGTGGAGTCGGAGTCGGAGTCAGAATTTTTGTTTAAGTGGAGTCGGAGTCGGAGTCGGAGTCGAAAATTTTTGTTTAAGTGGAGTCGGAGTCGGAGTCGGAGTCGGGTGAGTGGAGCTTGTGATCGATTAGAGTTTGACTTATTGTTCAATTGATAATTTGATATTTTTAATTAATAACAATAAAATTTAGCTAAAATAGAAAATAGAACTTGTTTATGTTCTTTTTATCCACAATACATGAAAAAAATATGACGTAAAGAAGCAAATCAATAGAGCATTGCGGGGATTGCCAAGGGGAGTGGAAGGAAGGGGGTAAAATGTTTGCGCTACTGCTTTACTGCTGTACTGTTTTAGGGTCAGTAAGGTATACATATTTTAAATGCCAAAATATAATTTTCTTAATTAAAGCATCAAATGTTTAATATTGAAATAGATTTTCTGAAAATAAATATATATTTTTAAAATAAATAACATCTTTAAGCAAAATAAAACATATGAAATAATAAATTTTTAACCAAAAGAAAATATAATAGCTTTCGCGTACAAAAATATATTGTGAAAATATAATTGTCGCAGGTTAAAAGGAAATGATGTGCTCAAAATATTATAGTTAGTGATCAAAGTTTAGAAAACGGGTAATATGAATAGGAATACACATATAAATGTATGTTTGAGAAAGAAGTTATTGGGCCCTGGGTTTAGAGTCACTAGTTTAAATGAAGATATTTTTTTTATTTTGAAAATTGAATCCACGATATTACTTTATAGAAAAACGTCATAATTGATATTCTGTGCGTTTATATATATATATATATATATATATATATATATATATATATATATATATATATATATATATATATCTATATATATATTTTTTTTATATATATATATATATATATATATATATATAATAATATATATATATATGAACAGGAAGGACAATAGCAAAATCATCTATTCAAACAGATAAAAAGAAAATGCTTTTTGATGAATAGAGTATAGACATCTTCTATGAAATAAAAATAAGCATTCATTTTTTTTTGTAGAATTGAGAAAGAGGAACTTATACATTTTTGGTCTTTCTAAAAATGGCCATTAAATCTTTAATTTTCAAATTATTTCTTGTTTTTGTATGTAAATGGGGTTTTGTGATTTAATAACTTTTAAGTTTATTCACTACTAATAAGTGGTTTTAAAAATTTATTTTTGACAATCTCTGAAAAGTACTTAAAAATTTTTGGACAGAGAATAGTCAACCATGTCTGACACCACCTTACGTTATACCAAAATTTAATATAAACATTTTGTATGTTTTTATATGTTTGTATGTATGGGTTGATACAAAATTTGAAGGAAATAAATATTCGTAAAAAATCGTGTACAAGATATTGGTAGAAATGTTGTTTGAATGTAAAATAACATTTGAAATATAAATTCTCTTTTTCAGACAGCAAAAACTT
>JABUQX010147505.1:7500-10475 GCA_015478945.1 Trachelipus rathkii
TCTGGAAGAATAAAAATATATATATATATATATGTTCGCTCATGTTTGTAATATTGTTCTTGTGCCAACATTGATATTGTGCATTATTATTATTGTTAATTATTAATTATTATTATTATTATTATTATTATTATTATTATTATTGTGTGTGTGTGTATTATTGTGTATAGGGTGTGTATTGTGTATTGTTGTTTTGGCTAGTAATGTAGTAATGTGTGTGTGTGTGTGTGGCTTGTGTGTAACAATGGCCAATAATAATAATATCACCAATAATAATAATAATAATAATAATAATAATAATAATAATAATAATAATAATAATAATAATAATAATAATAATAATAACTAACAATAACAATAACAATAATAATAATAATAATAATAATAATAAATAATAATAATAATAATAATAATAATAATAATAATAATAATAATAATAATAATAATAATAATAATAATAATAATGAACAATAACAATAATAATAATAATAATATTAACAATAATAATAATAATATAATAATAATAATAATAATCTGTTATTCCTAATAATAATAATAATAATAATAAAAATATTATTTATAATAATTAAATGAAATAAATACTAATAATGTATTATTAATAATAATAGTAATAATAATAATAACAATAACAATAACAATAACAATAACAATAACAATAACAATAACAATAACAATAAAAATAACAATAACAATATAATAATAATAATAATAATAATAATAATAATAATAATAATAATAATAATAATAATAATAATAATAATAATAATAATAATAATAATAAATCATCCTCATCATCATCATTATCATAAGAATTATGAAGTACAATTATGAACTTTACTTTTTTGGGGGCAGGCTATAATTATAATTATAATTATTATTATTATGATTATTATTATTATTATTTATATTTATATTTATATTTATGATTATAATTATAATTATAATTATAATTATAATTATAATTATAATTATAATTATAATTATTATTATAATTATAATTATAATTATAATTATAAATATTTTAAAATTATAATTATAATTATAATTCTTTTTATAATTATAATTATGTTATATAAATTAATATAAATGTGTGTGTGTGTGTGTGTATTTATTATTATTATTAAAACAATATTTTTCCTAGTATTAATGTGTATTATTATTATTATTATTATAATTATAATTATAATTTATAATTATAATTTATAATTATAATTATAAAATGTTATACAATTATAATTATAATTATAATTATAATTATAATTATAATATAATTATTATTATTATTATTATTATTATTATTATTATTATTATTAATATTATTATTATTATTATTATTATTATTATTATTATTATTATTATTATTATTATTATTATTATTATTATTATTATTATTATTATTGTTATTATTATTGTTATTATTATTATTATTATTATTATTATTATTATTATTATTATTATTATTATGTGTATTATTATAATTATTATTATTATTATTAGTATTATTATTATTATTATTATTTTTATTATTATAATTATAATTATAATTATAATTATAATTATAATTATAATTATAATTATAATTATAATTATAATTATAATTATTATTATTATTATTATTATTGTGTGTGTGTATTATTATTATTATTTATTATTATTATTATTATTATTATAATTATAATTATAATTATAATTATAATTATAAATATCATTGTAATGTTACTTATAATTATAATTATAATAATAATTATAATTATAATTATAATTATAATTATTATTATTATTATTATTATTATTATTATTATTATATTATTATTATTATTATTATTATTATTATTATTATTATTATTATTATTATTAATGTATTATTATTCTTTACATTAATATTTATTGATGTGTGTGTATTGTGTGATTATTATTATTATTATTAGTAATGTATTATTAATGATTAGTGTGTGTGTGGTGTATTTAGTATTGATAATTATTATTAATAATGAGAAATGAAATGTAATAATAATGTAATAATATTAATATGAAAAGCAATGAAATGAAAATAAGAATATTACAAATATGACAATATTGAAGAAAAAAATGAAATGAAGAAAAATATGTGTGAAGAGAAGAAATAATGAGAAATAATAATATATGAAAGAAGTAATAATAAGAAATATATATGAAAGAAAGAAAGCTGATGTGTGAGAAAGTAATATGAAGAAATAATATATTGTATTATGTCTATTGTGAAATATATATAAATAATATATGTGAGAAATATAGTATCCTTTGTATATGCAAATCTTATATAATATGTATATATGAAATTATTCATGATGATGAATATAATATAATAATATATGTATATATAAATGATATGTGTCAAGCAATGTAGATTCGTATTATATGAAATGTAAATGTAATATAGTGTGAAGGATAAAGTGCAAAAATGTATTGAAATGTAAAGTATATAATATTTTATATTATCTATTATTATATTGAGTACTACATATATATATATATATATATATATATATATAATATATATAATGTATATGTGTAAAAAGAAGAAGAAGAAAAATTGAGTATATATAATATATATGATTATAAAATGTAGTAATGTACTGTAGTAGCAACGTAATAATAAAAAAAAGTGTGATAGTAAACACAATGTATATATATATATAATATATTATATATATTATATTATTATATATATGATATATATTTATGTTGTATATTTCATATATATGTAGCTTTATATATATATAGATAATATTCAAATGTTTTTGCATGTTTTATGAAAATGAAGAAACAATTGTAATGTATCTGTTTTGGAAAATATAATATTATATATATATATATATTATATTTATATATATATCATATATATTTTTTTATATAATAAATCATACTCTTAACATATCTTCTATAAAAAAACTTCTTTTGCATGAAGAAATTCG
>JABUQX010147506.1:7500-12500 GCA_015478945.1 Trachelipus rathkii
GGAATGCTAATGGAGAAAGTCTGATAGAGTTGTGTGTCGATAGAAGATTGATAGTTGGGAATACTTGGTTCAAGAAGAGTGAAAATCATAAGTATACATGGAAGAGTGAGATAACGGGGGGGAGGGCGATACTAGATTATGTGTGTGTAAATGGGAAGGATAGAGGTAGATTATTAGATGTAAATGTATTTAGAGGGGCGGGGAGGGGGATATCGGATCACTATTTGGTGGTTGCTAGGATAAGGGTGGGAGGAGAGGTGACGGTTAGGGAAAGGGGAGAAAAGAGGAGAGTAGAAGTGATAAAGGTGGAAAAATTGGAGGAGACAGTGTGTAAGAGGGAGTTTAGGAGAGGTATGGAGGATAGGTGGAGAAACGTGAGAGGGACGGGAATTGGGGGGGGGGGGCGGGGGAGCGGAAGAGATTTAAAGAGGCAGTATGTGAAGAGGCTAGAAGGGTATGTGGAGTAAAAAGGGTGGGTGCAAGCAGAAGGAAAGGGAGTGAATGGTGGAGTGAGGAGGTGAAGGAGGTGGTGAAAAGGAAAAAGGAGGCTTATGTGAAATGGTTGGGAAGTAGGAGAGAAGATAGCTGGGAGGAATATAGAAGGGTTAGAGTGGAAGCAAAGAGGGCGGTGGAAGAGAAGAGCAAAAGAGGAATGGTGTAGAAAAGTGACGGAAAATTTTGAATCAGGGAATAAGATGTTCTGGAAAGAGGTTAATAAAAAAAGGAAGAAGAAGGAGGGGTTGGGGGAGAGGATTAAGGGAGGAGATGGGGAATGGATAGGAGGAGAGGATAGGGTGAGGAAGAGGTGGGGGGAGTATTTTAGTGGACTATTGAATGAAGTGGGTGAGGTAGGGGAGGAAGATATGCAGGAGGTGAGGATGGGGAATGAAGTGGGGAGGGAGGGGGAGGATGAAATACAAATGGAGGAAATTATTAGGGCCTTGAATAAAGGAAAAAAAGGGAAGTCCGCAGGTCTGGATGGAGTGAGAATGGAAATGTTGCAGAAGGGAGGTATAGGGGTGGAGGAATGGCTGCATAGGTTATATAACATATGTTGGAGGAGTGGTGAGGTACCACAGGATTGGATGGATGGTTGTTTGGTTCCCCTGTATAAGGGGAAAGGGGATAGGATGGAATGTGGAAATTATAGAGGTATATGTCTTTTAAGTATGGTAGGGAAAGTGTACGGAAGAATACTGATTGAGAGAGTAAGAGGGTTAACGGAGGGGAGAATGGGGGAAGAACAAGGAGGATTTAGGGAGGGAAGAGGGTGTGTGGACCAAGTGTTTACACTAAAGATGCTTGTGGAGAAAAGTATAGAGAGGAAAGGGAAAGTGTATGGGTGTTTTCTAGATTTAGAGAAAGCATATGATAGAGTGAATAGGGGTGAATTGTGGAGGGTGTTGGAGGAAAATGGGGTGGGGGGTAATTTAGGGAAAGGTATTAGGGCTTTTTATAGGAATAGTAGAATGTGTGTGAGAGTGTTAGGAGGGGAGAGTGAGATGTTTGGGATGGTGTGTGGATTGAGGCAGGGGTGTGTAATGTCGCCGTGGCTATTCAATTTGTTTATGGAGGGTGTTTGCAGAGGAATGGTGAGGGAGGGGAGGGGGTGGAATTGATGAATGGGAATGATAGAAGGGAAGTGAACATGATACTGTTTGCGGATGATACTGCCCTAGTGGCGAAGAACGCGGAAGGGCTGAGGTATTTGGTGAAGGAGTTTGAGAGGGTGTGTGGACAAAAGGGTCTTAGGATAAACCCAGGAAAGAGTAAAGTGTTAGTGTTTGAGGAGGAGGGAACAGAGGGGGGGGGGTTAGAGGTTAGAGTAGGGGGTGTAGTATTGGAAGAAGTAAAGATTTTTAGATATTTAGGGATGGATTTGGGTAAGGGGGGAGGGATGAAGGAGGAGATAGAACATAGAGTAGGTGAAGGAATGAGAGCTTTGAGTGGTCTGAGAGAAATATGGAAAGGGGGGGATCTATCACAGAAAGTTAAGATAAGTATGTTTGAAAAAATCTGTGTACCAGCGGTGTTGTATGGGTGTGAAGCAATGGGGTTGAATGGAGTCAGGAAAAAGAAGTTGGAAGTATTTGAGATGAAGGGGTTGAGAGCGGTTTGTGGGGTTAGCAGAAGGGAGAGGATTAGGAATAGGGTGGTGAGGGAGAGATGTGATTGGAGGAATGGTTTGGTGGGAAGAGCGGAGAAGGGAATGTTAAGATGGTATGGGCATTTAGTGAGAATGGAGGAACAGAGAGTGGTTAGAAGAGTTTGGGAGGCGGAGGGGATAGGAAGGAGAGGAAGGGGGAGACCAAGAAGGAGGTGGATGGATGGAATAAAGGAGATGCTGGAGGAGGGAGGGATGAGGGAGGAAGAGGGTAGGGTGCTGGCGAGGGATAGAGTGGGGTGGAGGAGGTGGGTGAGGGCGAGATGAGGGGGGGTGTGAATGAGGGAGGCTGTACGCACCACTACCCCGCTCAAGCGGGACAAAAGTGTAGGTGAAATAAAATAAAATAAATAAATAAATAAATAAATATATATATATATATATATATATATATATATATATATATATATATATATATAATTATATATATATATATATATATATATATATATATATATATATATAATTGTTTATTAAATGAGTATTCTCAGCTCATTATAGAAGTAAGTAGTGGGGCATAAATCTAGGAAGAAAGCATCGCTGTGAGGTCTTCTTTGTGCACTTCTGTAACTTTAGCTTCTAATTTTACAAGATCTTATTTCAACTACAATATATATATATATATATATATATATATATATATACTATATATATATATATATATATATATATATATATATATATATATATATATATATATATATACCATATATATATATAGAATATATATATATATATATATATATATATATATATATATATATATATATATATATATATATATATATATATATATATATATATATATATATATATATATATATATATATATATATATATATATATATATATATATAATTCTAAAATCTTGGGCTTCTAAGTTTGCATAATGCCTTGGTAAATTATTTGGTGATTACCTTGCAATTCCTTCATTTCCTTCTAACTGGAAAAGGAGAGTGAGTTTATTTAACTTGTGCTTTAAAAAGGGATCAACTCCCAATACTCTCAACGTTTCTCTTTGTTTCTTTAACTTTCGTTCTTTCAAAAACTTTCGAATCTTTTTAAATCGACAATATATTACTCTACTCTACTCTACTCTATCTCTAGATCTCTACTCTACTCTACTCTACTCTACTCTACTCTACTCTACTCTACTCTACTCTACTCTACTCTACTCTACTCTACTCTACTCTACTCTACTCTACTCTACTCTACTCTACTCTACTCTACTCTACTCTACTCTACTCTACTCTACTCTACTCTACTCTACTCTACTCTACTCTACTCTACTCTACTCTACGGCAGTCAAAGACAGATATATATCTACAGCTCAGGGTATGCCGTGATCGACATGCCACAATACCTGACCATCAGTCCCAGTTACAGATTGTGCATGACTCTATATCCACTTTTAATATTTAGTACATGTGAAGTTGGGCAAAGTAGTTAAGTCTGGGGTATGATAGTTGGGCAGAAAAATGATGAGACTGCGTTTCAAGGCGTGTGGCACGAACCCTGCTTAATGGAAGAGGCATACAACTGAAGAGTTAAAAAGAGCATTGTCCATTGTAATTGCGATAGAATAAAGAGATTAATGCAACAATTCGACTGGTTGAAAGAGACTGGAGCGAGTTACTGTACTCCATACATGAGAGAACGACACCCGAATAAAAGGCAGGCAACTGGGGGTAATGTGAAGAAGTTATGAAAGCTCTTCAGGACACCCAACCTCTTTGAAGCTTGAATAGAAAGAGACGTAACGTGTTCCTTCCAATTAAGATCACGAGAAAAAGAACAGGATTTAGTTGTGTGTTTTTGAAGATGTTGTGGTGGTTGTGTGGAAGATTATGTTGAGCAGAAAGATGAAGGAACTGAGTTTTTGAGCCATTGAAGACAACCTTGTTCTCAATGCCCCAATAAAAAATTCGTAAAAGATCAAAGGTTAGCTGCTCCAAGGTTTGCCCTTCCAGGGAGCTAATTGCTGTTGGGAGGGACGTCTTTCAAAATGATAAGAGTGATGAAAGGTGGAGTCGTCGGCATAAGAGAGGATAGGTGAAGAAGTAATAGACAGAAAGAAGGTAATTAATGAAAAGTGGAAAGAGAGTTAGTGAAAGAACAGAACCCTGAGGAACACCACTATTTTCAGATTTAAAGAATGAATAATGGAATTAAGAAAAATCTGAATGAAGGATTGATACCGAAAGAGCCAAGTTTAGAAATTAAAGCTTTGCGTCAGACGAGAGAGAGAGAGAGAGAGAGAGAGAGAGAGAGAGAGAGAGAGAGAGAGAGAGAGAGAGAGAGAGAGAGAGAGAGAGAGAGAGAGACCTATCAATGGCTTTTGATACGTATTGCGACAGGCCGAAAAATTCACCGAAATCCCGAAGGGCTGAGAATCAAGAACCAGAAAGAATAAAGTCTTAAGAAGAAAGATGTGAAGAAGAAAAAAGATCAGCAGAAAGAAGAAAAAGAAGAGAAACAAGATCAGCAGAAAGAAGAAAAAGAAGATCAGCAGTAGAGCTCTTCTTACGAGAGTTATATTGGTGATCAGAGATAAGATTAGAAGAATTGAGATGTTTCCTAATCTTCTTGTAAAAGAAAGATTCAAAGACCTTAGAAAGAACAGACAACAAAGCGATAGGAATTCGAAGGATGGCCTAGTGGACGTGGATGGCCTAGTGGTTAGAGCATCCAGTTATTGTAAACTCTGCGACGCGGAGTCCAATGAATTTCGGATCCCGCTGATGGAGAGTAAAATCTCCTGTGATTCATTCATTTAAAATGTTTAAATGTTCATCGAGACTCTCTTTTTTTCGACACAGGCTTAATGATAATGTGA
>JABUQX010147506.1:15000-16156 GCA_015478945.1 Trachelipus rathkii
CAATCAACTTCTGACGATAACCATTAACAAAAAACTGAAAAAAAGCATTTTAAAAAATAATAATGACAGTGAAGCTCCTTTTCTTTTCTTTTCTTATTTTTATAATTCGTAATAAATACCAAGAGCACCAACATTATTTAAGGAGATAAATTTTCAGTCAAGTGTCACAAAACCATATTATATAGGCCTATATATATATATATATATATATATATATATATATATATATATATATATATATATATATATATATATATATATATATATATATATATATATATATACAACATATATAAATATGTATATATATATATATATATAACTCTTTTATATATATTTATATATATATATATATATATATATATATATATATATATATATATATATATATATATATATATATATATATATAGGTGAAACTAAAGAAGTTACCCACATGATATCTCGAAAACTAAGATAGGTACAAGAAAACCGATAACATATATGGAATCAGCGTATGAAATTTGTATGGAAAATGAAAAAAAATTTTTTATTTTTTTATATCTCAAAAACTACGATAGAAGAAAACTAATAACATATTTAGAATCAGCGTATGAAATATGTATGAAAAAAGATTTTTTAACTAAAAGAATACCCCAGGGTAAACCGCAAAGATGCAAAGAGTCGGGGTCTCTCGGCCTCCTGGGGACGACGGGGTAGGACTATTTCCCCCCCTCCGGGGAGGGTCTCCGGAACCCCCGCTCTTTGGTATTTGGGTGTCGCGGGGGTTCCTCCGCCCCTCCCCTACGGGGTATGGAAAACGTCCCCCTCTGTCCCCCGTCGGCTCGAACATACAAATTTCTTATGCTGATTCCATATATGTTATTAGTTTTCTTCTACCTATCGTGTTTTTGAGATATAAAAAAAAAAATAATTTTTTTTTCATTCATACAAATTTCATACGCTGATTCCATATATGTTATCAGTTTTCTTGTACCTATCTTAGTTTTCGAGATATCATGCGGGTAACTTCTTTAGTTTGGCTATATATATATATATATATATATATATATATATATATATATATATATATATATATATATATATATATAAAATATATATATATATATATATATATATATATATATATATATATATATATATATATATATATATA